>QTSX02001481.1:245719-404447 GCA_014839935.2 Entomophthora muscae
CACTGACTCAGAGAAAAGATCATAGAAAACACTCTGGAAAAATAATCCATTATGATCATTTAGATCCATTAGTATAGTAGCCATGTTCTTTGAATCCATGGCTCCAATTACACTGCCAATATTTTAAATTATAATATCAGCAAGATGACAGTCTTTATAGCCTGTTAGGTATATAGAGGTCACTGAAATACTACCTCTTGAATTTTTGTCCTTTGTAACTTGATTGCTCTCTATTTGATAGCTCAAATAGACTATGTGGATGATCCCTGTTGACTTCCATGTCTCTGGCAAGGCCTCTATGGCTGGCTTGTATCTGCTGACATAATTGGCCAAAGTCCAATAAAATACAGCCCCTTGTGGGAAACTGCCAAAAACGCTCCAAAAATCAGCTTATGGTTGTTTTTGCCACTTGTGTCATTATGAAATTTTTTGGGCCATAATCTGATAAATTTAGGGCTAGTTTGTAGTATGATATAAAAGTTATTTCATCACTGATTGACATGAGAAGTTGTCTAGACAGTGCCACTAATTCTGGATTTTATGATGTATTTACAAACTCAACCCACTTTTCCCCATGATGATTAGAGAATAGTTGCACCAAGATGAAAAATCCATGTATTCACACCTGGAATATCTACTTGAATAATTAAATATCATGATGATCTAATTAGTATCTGATCTGAGTGATTTTGATATTGGGATCATTTTGTAGTAGAGACAGCATGATAAAATAAGCCTCTGTGTGTGATGAAAATTGTGGGATAGTATGAAGCTGCTTCCAAGTGGTAGGGAATTACCACCCAAATCCACATAGAGTTGATGATTAACCACCAACGTGGCTCCAGATACTGTTTTGTAAAATTTCCAATGGAGATACTAGGATTAAGTAAAAAAATGAATCTTAACCAAAGTAGCCCAAGATAAATAGCCTGTGAAAGCATCAGAGTGTCTTAAGAATAAAATTCAGGACATTGGGATGCAACACAATTTTCAGTTTCAAAGACAGGGAGTACAACTCCAAGATTGACAGGCATGAAATCAACATTGGGAGGTGCCAACAACAAAGTTCCAACTGCAGGGCCCCATCTTCCAGGAATGATCCAGCTTAGAATCAGATTGTAATGAATGTAGTGCAACAATCCAACTACAGGATGCATTTTTAAAAATGTAAATTAGACCAAGAGATATATGATTTTTATTGAGTAAATTTTTGGAAGGACTCAACTCTTAAGAGTTGAAACAGTGAAAAATATTTAATATATATATCAAAAATTGAATAAGCAATACCACCTGGATCCTGAGCTCCTATTCCTTCCACATTGTCAAGTGAGTATCTGGTCCATGTTGCAATGAACCCTTGGGTGACTAATTTCTGATGACCATGCTGATAAATAAGTTCATATCTGGTGACCCTTAAATTACGACAATTTATCAATGTCAACTTACAGGGGGGAATCAGATTTGACTGGCAAACTGGAGCAGCCGTAAACCATTTGAAATCAACTGTTTGATTCAAATCTGTTAAACCAGTCAGTTTTGTTAAAGATTTTCTGGCTTTCTGAGCTTTCCTACTTGGCCAAATAATCCCTGGAATTATGGAACTTACTGTGACACTGTGCACTGGGTTGCCTTTTTAGAGCATATTGACTTTGCTTTGATAGTGTTGTCATGCTTGCTTACCTTGTTGAAATCTCTCATGCAAATTTCCCAAGTGAACCCAAGGCATTTAGAAACTGCCTGAAAGTCTAGTCCTTGCATTTTCAAGGCCATAATCTCCCTGTACAATCTGATTAGGTACACTTTTTGCCCTTTCTTTGATGTTGTTCTTGAGTCTGCTTCCTGATACATAGCAGATGCTGATTGAATGAATTCATCTGATGAAACAAGGATATTGTTGGATGAAAGCAGATTGTTTTCAATATCTTTCTGTACATGAGTTTAGATTGCCCTGATCAGTGGCAGTCTCCAGGTGGTGTAAAAACAACAAGTCACTGGTTTTACTGGCAGGAACATTCAGCTCTTTTTCCTCCTGTGTATAGTTAAAGCCCTGGGTGTATAAACCCACTGGATTCTCCCCTTGCTCTTGGTTTTTGAGTTTCAAAAGCTCTTGGTACTGAGTGTGAATAATTGAAAAATCACTATCAGTTTAAAGCCCCATTTTAAAAAATGTAATAAAATCTTAATAAAAAGAGAAATTATTTATATTTGTGTGATTGATATGAGATGATTTCATTAATAATTCACTACCCAATATTTGGGTGATATAATTATGAAGCTGGATCTTAAAATTTGATACTCTAATTTCTCAAATAAAATTCACTGGATTGGATGTGAATATTTACTTTTCCTTTTTGGGGGCTTTCTTTTGATCAAAATAAAGTGAAAATATGGTGTTTTTTGACTGTATTTTTTCTGTGTGTGCAACTTCAGTTTGCTCTATATTTGATGATTAGGTGTTCTATTTATACTTTTTCTTTAAAAACAATATACATTCAGGTGTTTTTTGGAATCTGGAATATTCTTTCACAAGTTTTTTTTTGTTTTTCAGTTATGAAACATCAACTTTGAGTGTGGCTATGTCATTTATCAGTATTTGATGTGTTACATTAAAAATATCAAATGGCTTTCCCCTTGCCATCACCAAAACATGTGCTGTTTATAATTTTTTTATGCACAAATTCAGTTTGCTCCAATATGATTCTGATTTTTCTATCTCAACAGCTATGAAAAGTACAGCACTTTAAGCAACTGCTCTGCACCAATGGGGAAGACCCTGATTGGTCCATATTTATAATTGGGAATCTCTAAGAAAGCTTCCCTCCTGGTACACCAATGAATGTACAAGAAAAAGTCCTCAAGGAATAATCTCTGCCCAAAAACGTCTGTGGTATCCTCCGCCACATACTGCTAAATGAAGACACAGTACCATATGTTCTATCAACACAAAAGATTGACACAAATCTTTGCCATCATAGATAATTGGGGCATACCTACAGCAGAATTCTACATTAATATCTTAAACCCTTAACTGGTTGAGAAACATTCTGGACAACATCAAAGAAGTCTTCAATCAATGCAAAGTATATGATAAATAGGCCAGCTCCAAGGCATCACCAAGTATGTAATCTCTGTCTCTATAACCTTATCATTTGAGATATGGCTAATGTACATTATGAGACTTATATCAGGCAATAATAAGAGAAAAGGTTATATCAGCATAGCCATCAATTATTCCACTTGGTGGCCTGTAAAACAAGCCACAAAAGAACATAAAAGAAATGACATGAGGCAGCTCATAGGCAAGAAAATAATTGCCAAGTTTGAGAAAACAGACCTCCTAATCACAGATGGAGAAAAAAGAACTCACTGTCAATAGCACCAATGTTTAACTTATCAAAAATTACATAAAGCCCCCTGTCAGAAGTCCTTACAATCCTTAGGATAATGGAAGGGTTGAAAGACTAAATGGCTCACTAGTAGAAAAATTGAGGAAGCTATCTGCCAACAACCCTTGCCTCTGGGATGATATGTTACCAGATATGCTTATTTTATATCATACCTGTGTAAACTGTAACACAGAAAAAAAGGTCCATATGAACTTGTCAATGAACATGAGATAACTATTGTCAGTGCCACTCTGGGGCTATTTCTACCCCTACCTAATAAGGTACCTAAGGATAATGATTACAATGTACACCAAGCCATAAAGGGCTAAAAAGCAAAAAATAACAAACTGAAAAAGAAGTTATACTGCTCCAATAAGAAAGAGTTCAAACACAAGCAAGATCTGGGTCATTAACCACAATCAATAAAGGCTGGATAAAGGACTGAGAAGATCATGTATTGTCATGAAAGTCTAGCCAAACAACACTTAACTCATAAAGGGAATTGGTGCTCATACAAAATTGAACCTTCTGCATCACAACCAACTCTGCCTATGCAAAGCTAGACAAGCCAAGAGAGATTCAAAACTACAGTAGTTTTAAAAGCTATGGTGACAAGCAAAAATAATTTGGATTTTTTAGGAAATCCTTATTCATTAGGATTGACTGATCCATATCCCTATTACTGAAGCTGTGGGTTGATTTTGGATGCAACACAGCCAAAGTGACACAGTATTCCGGAATACAGAGAAACTATAATAAGGTTGATATAGTTTCCAAGTCAGAAGACACCTGAAACATTCTGGGTCTCAGGTCACGGGCCAATCCAGAAGCTTCTATAATTAGATGCTAAGGATTTCAGATTCCAAATAGGGACGCAGACCTGACCCAGAGATTGATCGGGGAATTACAACATCCTGTTTCACCGAGAGTTGAGACAGAAGACCGCTCGTGCAAACATTGCACATTACACCAAGCACAAGGGCAGGTCGGCCAAATTGGGTGTCAACTTAGTTGCTGTAATTAAGTCAAGGAATATCTGGGCTGAAGAGGAGAAATCAGCAGCCTAGAATATTACCTCATCCCAAACCATTATTTGGGTTTTGGGATCCAACTATAGGGGATGAAACTAGTAGCTTGGGGATGATAGGCTAGCTAGTAAGAGTTGTCCGCAGCTAGACGCCAGTTTGGCTGCTAGCTATCAACTATAAAGGGGCCTTCTAAGATCACTTGGAAGGCAGACAATTTAATACCCTTCAACATCCCTACTAGTCCAAATAGTAGCGGTGTCAAAGTACAATAAGAGCAAATTATTGATACTTGTGAACTCCTGCCAAAACCACCAAAGACGGTGTTGCGTCTCCAAAGGACCACAGGACTTCCACCCCAATTGGATCAACCAACAACAGAATACAGCCTGTTGTCACGCCAATAGAAGCACATCTGTCTTCATACAGATATCCCATCCCAATATGATTAACCCACCTAATAAAAATAATCTTTCTTCATCTTCAAGATCCAGAAATCTTGACAGGATTTAAACAGAAAAAACTCAGATGTAAATAAAATTAAAAAAGTAATATATTTATATTGATTTATAATAGATTTATTTATTTTTAATTTTGTTTACATCTGAGTTTTTTCATTTAAATCCAAAGTATTTTTGCTTGTTGCCATAGCTTTTAAAACTACTGTACCTGTATCTAAGGCCAAGCTGGATTAATATCAGTCATACCTTCTAGATACCCTTAAAAAATCCCCAAATCTCTGTTTTATAGCACTCCAGGGGGATATGCTGCAACATTTATGATTAAGCCCTCTCAGAAAATCAATTTCACAAGAAATGGTTCAACTATCAAATAGTTGGTGCACTGTTGCCACACTAATTTTATATGAGGATACAAACTTTCAAATCATATGAGGACACTACTTGGGCAAAATATTAGGACTTTTTCTCACTGCTACTATGGAGAAAATACATCATCATCACAGTCAACCATTTTTTATTTTAGTATCTGTTTGGGCTCTCCAAATGCCCCAAAGAAATTTAAATTCCTTGGTTTTTGTTAGCCACAGCTTCCCTTTTACTCTCCTGTGGTTTTAAACCCAGGCCCTATTTTAAAAGATGGTTATAAAGTTTGAAGTTACCTGGTTGTCACTCTCCTGCTCAGATTCAAATTGTCTGATCTTGGACTGGTTTTCCATTCTCTTTCTGCTTTTGGTTGTTCCTTCCTTCCAGCTCTGCTTTTATCATTCTTTGGACTCTCTTTTTTGCCTTCCTCAGTTCTTTAAACTAACCTTTTTAGTTAGCTCTTTTTTCCTTATCATATCTCATAGGGATAAAGGAGCAAATGTGAATTCTGGTAGGATCCTTAGCTTTAAACCCTGAAAATTAGCCCCATTCTTAACCATTTTAGGCTAAAGTCTCATTCCCTAAACTTTTGCCTCAATTTCAAGAAAACACAATAAATAGCTTGTAATTTAGCTCTCAACCCCAAGTTGAGATTATTTGACTTGCACCTCAAAAAGGTACTTGTCAGGTTTAGAGCTTGCTTTTAATTTGTTTCTTGATTTCTTTTTTAGTATTATCTTTTCTTTGTCCTTACCATCATAATGCTCCCATTTGATTCCCTGTTTCATCACTTGAGTAATTTCTATAGTAATACCCGGGATATAACTGTTAATAGTTTTAACCTTATGGTTGATGTTGATCAATACCCAGATTTAGAAGTTAGTTTTTTAGATCAGGCTTCCATTGTGGAGACTGGCCTCTATTTCATCTTCTTAGGTCTAATAATTTGTCTCAGTCCCCATTTCACTTCCTATAAATTTTTAGGAGCCTTAATCCAATACTTTTGCAAACTCCACCAATTTTTTTATATTTAATCAACATAAATATATTGGGCCTGAAAGCATTAGTCTACAACCACCTTTCTAAAGGCTTCAGACCTTACACAAGCCCCATGGCTGTCATGACTTACATGGACACTATGTAACTTGTCATGATACAATACAGTAGTTTTCAAAGCTATGGTGCTAAGCAAAAAAACTTATCTGTAAGTGAAATCAACTCAGATGTAAACAAAAGCAATGTATCTCAAAACAAAATAGAAATGAACCCAAATCTATTGTAAATATTTATGAATTTGTTGGTTTTTAATTTTGTTTACATCTGATTTCATTTTGTTTAATTCCCAGTTAATTTTATTTACAGATGAGTTATTTTTATTCAAATCTCGGTTTTTTTTGCTTAGCACCATAGCTTTGAAAACTACTGTATAACATTATTATTTTATATCAAATAAAGTATCATTCTCTTCTAAATTTCCCCCATTATTTTGTTTCATATATTTCCCAGAAGTCAATAAACAACAAATTTAAAAAAAATGATTATAGGCTTAAGTAATTGTATGCAAAACTAAGCTAATAAAAAACTCATAAAAGTCATTTTAAAAAGAGTTCTGATGACCAATTTCCTGTCATAATGACAGAAAATTGGTCAAAGGAAATCTTCCTGCCCTCTAATATCTTAATAGCATATTTACTTCAGGGGGTTTATCGCTGATAGTTAAATCTATATATGTAAAGAAAATCCTAGGCTAATCAAAAATATCAAACTCAGTGTGCTTTTAGTTGCATGATGAAAAATCAGCCCAAAGAGCAAAGATTTATCGAGAACTTTCCTGCCACAACCTTCCAGGGTTGGATCTTTTAGTGACACCTTTTTTGCACCAAGCGGCTTGTGCCAAAACTTGTTGATATCATAATTTGTTTGCAATCGGCTTTGATTTATTTATTACTTCGATCCAATTTAATAATCGAAATTTGACAGGTGAAATATTCCTTGTCAAATCACTAGTTTCTTAAAAATCTTAAAGTAAGATATACCTTTTCGGATTGCTGTAAATTTTCATGGTGTAGTGTTAGACTTGACGTGGCACCAGAAATCGAGATTTCTAAACCGCGAATTTGACCTAGAAAATTCTTGAAAGGCGATTTTAACCATTTGATTGATATCTGAATAACCATCCTTCTAACCCATTTTCTTGATATTTGACGTTAAACACGTCAATGGCCCCACTAAATAAGCTTTAGTTGACCCCAAAATCTATTCCCAAAGTTCAACCCCATATTATACCAGCGAGATCCGATTGCTATTAAGTCTAAATACAGCATAACTGAGTTGCCTCGTATATACAGTAAAAATGAATTCATCTCCCCATCAAGGTCCCCCCAACAAGCGCTGTGCCATTGCTTGCCCACATGAGTCAACGTCTGATTGTCAACAAGAGGGTTGTCTTTATGCTCATGCTTTTATTGACAACTATACCAGCCAAGACCTTGAACAATTCGAGTGTGGGATTTGCCTTGAGTTTCAACAAATGTTTGGAATACTTGTGCACTGTGACCATTTATTTTGTTTAAAATGTATAAGAGAATGGAGGGGGAGCACCCCTGATTTTCATGGGGAAACTCCCCAAAACTCATGTCCTGTTTGTAGACAATATAGCCCTTTTATTTTACCTTCTTATAGAACTTTTCAAAATGATAAGATTAGTAAAACTAGAGCCATCACTCAATACCTTGAAGAGCTCAACACAATGCATTCAGTAGAGGAAAAATGGCTCCAGGTAGGATTATCACAAGACTTGCCAGAAGAAGGAGGAGAAACACCTGCCAGTATTATAACTACAGAAGTGTTGAATCCTTTGGTGCCCATGATTGTGAACACAGTAACTCATGGAGATTATTATCATGGACTTGACATTCTTTTCCATCTAGCCCAAATGCTTCAAATGAATCTTCTACCGAGCTCATTCCCAATAGCAACTTGTCTAGGTTTCAAGAATTTTCCTGGGGGCATCAATTTTTTCTACAGGGGTAAGTAGTTCATATGAAGAAACTACTGCACCCAGACTTTCCCCATCAGATCAAATTTATAGCTCAGATTTTTATTTTCAACCTGAGAATGCAGAACCTCAAGCTGACTCAGTTTTAGCTGCACTTTCAAATCAAGCAATTCAGTATGCTCAAAGAATTCACAATGAATCTTACATGAATGGTCTTCTGTCTGAACTACCTTTCAATCCCTTTCATATGAATGGTACATACCCCCAGATGCATCTCCACAGCAATATCTCTTCTGAAGCTACTAGCTATCATTCTGACACAAGCTCAGAATTTTCTAGCTCTTGGGAATTGGACCAAGATTCTTCCTATTCAAATGCCCAAAGCAGTCAATCTTATGTTGCACCCCACAACCAAGCTTCTCCACCATCACAGTCTCCTGAAGAAGACATTGATACAATACATGCTTCTGTAAGTGAGGAACTTCAATCAACTTTATTCCTTCCACATGAATTTTCTCTAAGTGGTTCACAGAGGCAAACCTTTTACCAAAGTGAAGACTTAAGAGGGGTTCACAGAGATAACAGGAGTTATCAGCCTTTTGCTAGCTCCTTAAGTCAAATTCTAAATCCCATAAGCACCTCTGATTTATGCACAGATGCTGAGTTGTCACATAGCTTTTCTGATAGCAACAGCAGTAATGATGCTTCTGGTTAACCTTATGATATTGCTCCTAATATCCTCCTGATTAAAGAAAAATGTCCCAAATAAAGTTCTATCCTGCAATGAATTAAATCAATTAAAAAAGTTTAGCAAGTACAGTAGTTTTAAAAGCTATGGCACCAATAAAAAACTTCAGATTTAAACAAAATGGACTCAGATTTAAGCAAATTCCAACTATTGGTGCAAAGTATACACTCTGTTAACAGGGATTTTTGGCGTTAATAGACTAAATGGGTCAACATAGCAACAAAGTGCTCGCACTCCAAACAAAACTATTCAAAATACAGACCAAAATACATGGATTCACACACAAAATGGTGTGGGTTGACCTTTGGTGTACATATGTTACTATGCAAATTGGTGACAAAATATACTCAAGCGCGGTGAGTCAAAACTCAAGCCAAAAATGAAACACAATAGTAACTCAACATGTAAACAAAACCACTTAGTTGTTGTGTGAAATGAATTTTAAACAATAATGATACCAATGTATCTAAAATAAGGCACATGATCTGAAACATAAATTATAAAAACATTGTGCTAGGTTTTTAAATATGGCTTAAAATCTGGTGTAAATGGGTGGAAATTATTTTGGGTATTCAAAAATGGGCTTTGTAAAACCAAAAACAGTTAATTAAGAAATAAGAAATCTATAAACATGTAGTTAGATGGAGCAAAATCTAATTAAATAACCATATTCAGATAAAAAGCAAAAATCAAAACCAGGATGTAACTTAATTGCTCTTGATTGAGTATTTCATTTTATAGTAAAATTAAAAGGAAACAACAGAGTGGCAACATAGTCTGTGTGTGTGGTTGGGAGTGTCCCTATGGGTCAAGAAATTGAGTTAGTGCAACACAAGTGCCAACTCAGGAAGGAGACAGGAGAGGAGAGAATATTAGTGGGGTTGCATTTACACAACCAGTTCAAGTTGCATAGGGTGCAAGGGCACAGAACATAAATCCAAGGGCTCTAAAGCTATCCAGAAAGTCCATCAAGGTTGTCACATCTAAAAGAGTTAGTGTGAAGGATCCAGGTCCAATCAGTTCAACTTACCATTATCCTGCCATTGTTGACTCTTATTGCTGTAACCTTCCTGTGACAAAGCTTTGAGGAGCTTTGCCTCCAGGGAGGCAATTTTATGGGATAACACTTTGTTGTCATCCTGTCAACAAGCCATGATCTTGACACTCTTTTACTCTCTTGCTCTTAAAGCCTCAATCTCAAAATTTTCCCTGGATTTCACTTGTTATAATTTTTTTTTCAAATCCCACTAACAGGCTCCACAAATCCCACACATAGACTCAATTTCCTTGAGCAGGAGTCCATTCTTTTGCAAAGTAATTGGAGTATAATTCTTCAAATGCAGCTTTTACTTTCACCAAAGATTTCTGGTGAAAAGTCTTTGTCACCTTCAGACTTGCCCAAGCTTCCTCCGGAGAACTTGTAGGAACTTTTTTTCCTGGCATAAGCAGATTACACATGAAGTACTCCAAATTTTGCTCTTTCAAATGATAACAAAGAAGACATAATAATTGAAAAATTAGTTGAGGGGAAAGTGTCAAAATTGACAATATATCCTTATTAAAATTTAGCTGTTTAATATACCATTCAGGGCATATTTGGCTGAAAAGTCCTCTGGTTCCTGAATCAACCTATAATTCATGTCATGTGGTCTATGACATTCAAGTCATCTAAACCTAGATCTTTACCTAAAAGATCCCCTGTAATTCCCAGCCTATGAGAATTAACCTACAATGAGAAGGAGTCACCTGTCACCATTCATCTCAATGTATCAATTTGGCATGGAGCTTCTTCAGCTCCCAGCGCCACACCCCTGCAGAATATAGACATTCCAAAACTCAGCTATCAATGTTCCAACTGGGAACCTGCTGATAAAACCTGAAACCCTAGACATCATTGTCTACATCTAGTTATTTTTGCATTTAATGGCTTTTTTGCATTAAAAACCCATTGAAATGCTTTGAAACTTGAACCAGGCACCACCACAGCGCTCAGGAACTTTTCTAGGCGGCACCCCAGTGCCTGAAATTGTAAGAGATTACATTCCTTTCACAATTTCAACAACAAAGACTGAACAAAATATTAGACACTGTGAAACCAAAACAGCATTTTTAAATGCTAAACAAAGTAATAAGATGGATAATGGTTTGATTAATAAGATCAAATCAAATACACATTTGAATTTGATTGACAAATGTAATATCACATGTAAAATTAAAAGCAAAAGCAAAAGCGTTAAGCAGTTCAAAAAATAAATTTTATTATAAGTTCAAAAAACCAAGCAACAGATGAAGGATCCAATGACAGCAACAAAAGAGTGTTTATAATTAGCTCCAAAACCTCCAAATTAGCCAATCAAGCAAAAATTAAATGCTCAAATCCATATCAACAATATTCAGGGGAACCAGCCAGCCAATCAGTTGATTCAAATCAACCAAGCCAAGGAAGCACCATTCATACAGACCCAAAAGACAACCACAATCACAGTGAAGAAGAATACTGCAAAGCAATAACTCAAATTACTTCTTCTTCTTGTATTGCAGGCTGCAGCTTGCTGCAGACCTGCAAAGCAATACTTTCCAAACTTACAATTGCAGGATTGCCTGGTAACCACTATGTTCCTTTCCCCAATTCACTTCAGTATTTAAACTGAATATTCTCCCTTGAGCAAATTGCTCCAACAATTTCTTATTCCTGTCAACCAATAAATTTATATTTTCAAAACAGCTAAACTTGATTAGTAGATTCAAAAGGTTCCACCTTCAACACCATGAAGTTCATCTTCCTTGTATGGGCTTTTTGTGTGTTGATCAGTCATGGCCAAGCCAATGTGAACTTTGAAACTCCCAAACCAACTCCCATCAATAAAACTGAAGATTCAATTTAGTATTGTTTTGGTCCACGCCATTGCCATGCTCCATACGTAGAAACAGCACAATTCCCTCCCATAATCCACCCCAAGGCCCCCTGGTTAGTCTTGGGGTATACCAGCGTCTGTTATCTGTTAAATTACTTCACTTTCTTTCTGGGAAGATTCCGTTTATTTGGTCATCTCTTGCACATTTCAATGATAGGGATTCCAGTAGGGTCTACTCTAGTCAAATTCAACTTGGGTGTTACAAAAGTAACAGTTTCAAAGCCCCAGGCAGGAATCAAACTCGCTCCTAGCCACCAGGCGGGGCTAGAGGGCGGGAGAAATTTGCCTGCACCTGGATTTTTGCTTTTCAAAGCAAATCCAGGTGCAGGAACCATTCCCACCCTGGTGGCAGCTGAGGGCCCCGCTTTGGGCCCCAAAAGCTATGCCCAAGCCTTGGTGGGTTTGGCTGGGCCTGGGCAGGCTATTTTTAGTTGCCCAGTAAACCCATACCAAGCCCACCCTCCATTAAGTAATTTGGGGTCCCCAATTGGGGATCCCTTTTTTAATCAAGTTCTTTGGGCTCAAGAGAGCCTGTCAAGCCAGTCCAAAAATGGTGATTTAATTGGGAAAACCCCAGAAGCCAAACCTGCCAAAATCAATGACCAGCCAAGCCAAGATGAACCATCAAAAAGCCAAACAACTGTTCATGAAAACCCCAAAAATAACCATGAAGCAGCCAACCAAACAGCAGAACCTGAAATGCCAAGCCTTGCCACACAGATATCATCAGAAGAATACCCAGAGGCACCTGCATGTGAGTAAGTATATAAATCAGAAGCACTTGAAAAAGTTCTGTATTGTCATCCTTACCAAATAAAGTTGTTATGAACCTTTGGTTCACCAATCTGTTTCCATACCTATTTTTGATACTCTTCCATCTGCATACACCCAAGTGTCAGTACCCCTCTACTGGGATAGATAGTCATACTCCAGTTGATAAAACCAAAGTCTTTGACTACTAACGCCCACCCAACACTCTATTTGGCCCTGTGCATTTCACTGAGTATCTCGCCAATCCTGACCACAAACCCTGGACATTGGAAGACTTGCAGTGGTACACCCACCCAAACGCTCCCAAGGAACCCTACCAAATTGTCCAAGACAGCAAAGCAATCACCATCTATCCTTTGATCTTCAACAGGAAGTACAACAATCCTGCTGCCTACTTGGTCCCCATGGAACTGCTCCCAACACCCAAACCAACCATCTCAACCCCCCCACTTCTGATGCCTCTGGCCAGAGTAGTCAATTCCTGGGAGTGCTTTACCTTGCACTCACGGGATTGATTGACTCTGCCTTGCCAGCGGCTGGACCTTAGGCTGTGGCTGGGAAGGCCCTTTCCTACCTGGTAAAGTTAGGTCCCATCATCTCTGTGGGCCATGCCAGTACCTGTTTTGACTCCTCCCTCACCTGCTGGAGCTCCACAGTACTCCTGGTATCCTGAAATTGGGAGCTTTCCTTTATTCTGTTGTGAATGCCACCATTCATCATGTTTTGATTTTGCCTTTGTTGGGTTATTTTGAGGACAAATCTCTCTCTTTTGCTTTTTCCCTTCAAAATGAGGCTAGCTCTAAATTAGGAAATACAATTGTTCAGTTTCCTGATTCTGCGCAACTCACTTGCCCCACTCATGCTTGTGGTGAGTGATCCTACCGTACATGTACTGTTTTGTGGTAAAGCTACACAGTATATAATCCCAATTTCTATACCCAATAAAATTTAAGTTCTATTCAAATTTTTATCTTTGTGTCTCCACGTAATTTGGCGCCTCTCTAGCCACATCTAGCAGATATTATTCATTCAGGGCTGCAAGTAATCACATAGCCTTTCCTGCCATTCTAACCAAGACTTAGTATAAATCCAATCCTAAGGTTAGGATTTCCTGTTGTGACTCTGTGCCGCGCCTCAGATCACAACAAAAATGGTGCTCACTACAGGGGCTGTAAGTCACTTGGTTACCCCTTTTGCAGCAAAATTTTCAGGACCTTTGCCTCCTCTCATACAAGAGCCAACTTTGCCTGAAATTACCAGTCCTCCTATTGAGGAAGACATTACCAGCCCGCCTATTGTCCCTACTGTGCTGAACCTTGGGAGTGGTCCCTGCCTAGTGGCCTACCCTTTGGGTACCCCTGACTTGGAACAAGTCATGGCAGTAGCCCTTGGGATAGCCCATGACAGAGCCATCCCTTGCCTCTAGCTTCAGTTCAGCCAAACAGAATACTAAAAATTGATTGTAGCTCCACAATTTCCACAGCACCTCCTCTCAGCAACTGGCTCTGCTGAACACTTATTGTCCTCCTGTGTACAACCTGCCTTAGCCCATCATCAAATGGTATTAGGGCTCCACATTCAGGAGATTTTATTGCTACAAGCCACCGTCACTCATCACTGGGATCAGTTTGCAGCCTACCAGCAGTGGATACACTCCCTGTTTTCCTTAGTATTTAACAATCAGCGCAACTCTGTCACCTTCCAATCTTGCTTGGTCAACTCCATTGAACAAATGCGCCAGTCTATCCCTGAGTATGTCAGAGAGTGTCTTCATGAGTTCCACCAGCTGGAACAGCCCTGGCGTTCCCAAGTAGATTCCACTCTAAACACCTATCTCACTGACTTTGAACAACTTGTGCCACAACTCAACAAGTTCATTGCTTACTCCTTTGACCAATTACAGCAAGTAGCGGTCCATGCTGCAAAGGGCCTCCGCAAACTTGGTGAGTAATTTGATCAAGAAAAGGCTACTACCGCCGCTACCATTGCCAAACTCCAGACTCAAGTAAATGAATTGTCTACCTCTAAATCAGATGCCCCGCCTTCTTCACCATCTGATGAGTTAGCAGATAGATAACATAGGCTTTGGGATGTCATTCAAGAGTTAAGAGCATCTACCTGCAATCAGGATTGCCCTCCTGAAGCCCCTCAGCCTGATCCTCAAGTGCTTGCGCTGACAGCTCAGGTTGCTGACTTTTAACAAGAGGTTGCTACTTTGCGTGAGACAATGACATCTGTAGTTAGTCCACCTGAAGTTGTGGGCAAAGATGCTTGTTGCCCTGGCTTGTCAAGAGCCCCCCACATTCATTGTGCTAGAGAGGTAATATCTGTAGCCAATGAAGTGGACCTCCTGAAGCAAGATCACTCTGAGCTTGATAAAGACATACAAGAACTAAGTGAGGTGATCAATTCAGTAAATGACAGGTTCACCCCTTGCCTTTTGGTGGGTCCGTCTCTTACATCCCAACTGGCTGAACTTTCCTTGGTAGTAACAGCATAGGGTCAGCGCCTGGATGTTCCTGAGCGGCAGACCGCCCTTGCTAATAATACAGGCACTCACACAGCTGACACTTTGACTACCCTTGAAGATGTGTTTGCCAGCTGTGGGCCAGACAGCCCCCACCAAGTCCAAAGCAGAATTCTCCCCACGCATAAATGTACTCAATAGCAACAATGGCAGCCCAACTTCTGAAGCTCACTTCAAGCCTACCTTTAAGAAAGTCCTTGACCCCAAAACCTCGACCATTGCAGCTTTCCTAACTATCTACAAAACTGCCATTAGAAAAGCCTCATATGAGGTTAAGAAGGAACACATTCTAACCTGTCTAAACCCGAACTGTCAAGAGATAGTAGTACCAGAGCTTCCCACCATCAAAACCTGGGAAGATATGAAGCAAATTCTGATAGACAAATTTGGTGGTGACCTTAGTTTGGAAGTGAATAAGGACACCTTCATGCACATTGATTTCAAGCCAAAAGAGACACTAGCTGAATTTTTGGATAGATTCTACATGGAAGGGCAACAACTGATCACAAGCCGCCAGTTAACCGCACATAAGGCATACATGGCTTGCGCTCAAGCCCTCAAGGTTAACCAGCTCTTGTGTCTTCACTTCAAGGCCCATAAAGCCATGCTTTCTTCTATGAAGAGCATAAATACACTGTTGCAGGATATACACCTTACCCATTCTGGGGCAGTTGTGCAGGAGAATTGTGCTGCCTCTACCTCTGGTTTGTCTTCATGTGGCCCGCGTATCCTTACCATGAACTCTCAGAATCCCCCTCAACGCCAGGGTTGCCACAACTGTGGCCAGATAGGTCATCATTCACAAGTCTGCACCAATCCTTGAGTTGAAAGAGCTGATCCCAAAGAACAGGCGAGAAAAGAACAGTCAACCTAGAGGCAGGGACACTCTTGGTTGACAATTCTTCCCAGTATCCTTCAATTCCCTCCTCCATTGCTGACACTGAGGCTCCTCCCATTCTGCTTCTATTCCACAATATATCTGATGACTCTGACATGGATGATTCTGATATAGAAGATCCTGACGCCTATGGGTGTTCTGTCCTGGCTGTACCTGAAACTATTGCAGTTCCTTATAAGATAAGCTCTGGGAAAACTACAACAACTGCCAAGCCTCTGACTGAAGCTAAGGAAGTTGTCTCTTGCCCTTACCTCACTCAAGCCAAGAGATCACCCATGCTTTTCAAATCTTCCAAAGAAGCTACTGAGGTTGCTGACGCTGTGTTCAAAAATGTCTCAGTATTGCTCCCTCTCCAGACAGTCTATAAGGAGTTCCCAGGCCTAATATGTATGATTGAGAAGTGGGACAAAGAACTAGCAGAAGACCAAGACATTCTAGCTGTCCTCCCCCCTTTGGTTGTACTACCACTTGTGTGAAAATATCTATCCAAAAAATGAAAATTAAGGCTGTTTTAGACACAGGGTCTCCTGTTAATTTTGTCTCCTCAAAGATTGTTAAGAAGCTCAAACTTTCCCCCAATCTTAACTATTGCCAGTTTTATGGCACAGCTGGGCTATCCATGACTTGCGCTATAGGAGCTTATTCTGCTCTTCCCATGCGGTTTGGCAAGCTACTCTTGGCTGCACCTGCTGTTGTCTTAGAGAATGAGAGTTATGATCTCTTGTTTGGTACTCAATTCCTTAGAGAATACAATGTGATCATCAACTTAAAGGACAGCTACCTCTCTATCTTAGGGTAAAAAGTCCCTTTGATCTTTGAAGAGCCAGTTAACTTTCCCGGGAAGCGCCTCAAGACATGTGCCTTGGAATATCCCACTGGTGTCTTAACTTTAAAATACTGTAAAAATTCCTCCAACATGAAGTGCCCTCCTATGGCTTGTCCTGCATCTGAAGGGATTACTCTCTTGGCCACTTCTGCTGTGACTATTCCTCCTGGGTCTCAGGCTATCCTAGACTCTCAAATACAGTAGTTTTAAAAGCTATGGCAACAACCAAAAATACCTCAGATTTAAAAAAAAATGATTTCAGATTTGAACAAAATCCAAGCTGCATGAGATTTAGGATTCAAATAATTTAAATATTTTTTGGTTAATAAATGAACTGTCAAACAAAAAACAAAATTTCACTAGTCCATTGTACAAAATTATATTAAACATCAAGCAATCTAATGTAAACCACAAACAAATTGAGCTGACACAACAAGTGAGATGGATGGATGCTAATCTGAAGTATATTATAATCCAAGCAGGATTCATATGAGGCACTAACAAAAGGACTAAAATGAAACCAAATTAGAGCAATATAGAAGAAAGATTCCACAAGAACAAAACAAACTGAAGTCACACAAGATGTGTAGTATGAGCAGCCTAAAATAGAAAACTATCAATTTAACAGCCAATCAACAGCTATCAAATTTAGGAACAGAGGCATTTTATCCATTTTCATGGCTCCAGATTTGTATGGAATGGTTTTGAGAGCCTTCCAAATACAGACTCAAGATTACAATAAAAATAAATCATTAAGTTTTAAATTTTCTACTTTTAGTGATATTATCCTAGGTTTTTTACAATGGTTTTTACTATCAATATCTTTGACGGCGCCAGCAGCCAAGCCAAAAGCAGTCAAGCCAGCTTCAATGGAGGCAAGGCTCCGAACGTGAAGGCACCTCTTTACACCCAAGCCTTTGAGGCGGGTAACAAGGAAGCTGACCTGTTACTGACCCCCAACCCATATGGCTTTGACTTGTTCTGTAGTCACGCAGTGTCTAGCT
Organism: Entomophthora muscae; assembly: GCA_014839935.2. Taxonomy (NCBI): domain Eukaryota; kingdom Fungi; phylum Entomophthoromycota; class Entomophthoromycetes; order Entomophthorales; family Entomophthoraceae; genus Entomophthora; species Entomophthora muscae. The sequence continues at coordinate 263,642 of QTSX02001481.1, forward strand.
CTGCCCCTGATCCTGTACCCACCCCTGCACAAGCTGCCAACCAACCAACCAATCATGATGGCAACCTTGATTTGGAACAACTTCCTGCCACCACCCAACCTGCCCCCGGCCCAGCGCCCCAAGCAACAAATCATCACCACCCAAATTCTTCAGGAAATTGTGGCACTGAATCTACAGGGTCTGTCCTGGGAACAGATTGTTGCCCAGTTGCAATTTACCCAAGCTACTTTCATGCAGGAATTCAACAACCTGATGAACAGGGGGAATCTGATTGGGATGGCCAAGAAGCCCAAGAAGGCCCCTAAGTCACAAATCAATGAGGCATACCCTATTATGGTTGACCTCCTCCAGCGGAATCCCAAGCTTCCATTGACCCAGGTATGGAAGCAACTTGCACACCATGGCATTTGGGTGTCTGAGCGCATGGTGCAGCTCTGAATGCACAGAAAGGTGGCTTCAATTAGGGTTCTTACAAATTTTGCCAGCAACTAATGGGATGGTACTGATGATTCCCCATATGACATCATCATCGAATCAACCCTGGTCCAATGCCTGACTAGTCTAACTGATGATGTCATGTTCATCTCCTATTATAAGCTATCAATAGCTTTTGATGATTTTGGCAAGCAAGGAAGAGCTGCCACTCAAAAAGGAAGGAAGAAGGTCAAGAAGAGCACTTCCATTGGTGTGTTTCTGGCTGTTTCAGCCAAGGGTTTTGTCTACTATTGGACAAACCCAGATTTCATCAATGGCTACTTGTACAGCCACATCCTTGGTGGATTACTCAACTCCTGGGATGGCTCAAATTCCAAGTACCAGGTTTTCTTGAGCCACCGGATGGAGGGTAGCTCCACCACCCTTGAGTCCATCCAGGAACGCGGGCACCAGGCCTCTGTGTACCCAGCTGGTTACGCTGACGTCTATCTGGCTGATGTTGTATTCTTTAATATTGGAGATACACTCTGGGAGCGCTGCCCTCAGGCTTTCAACAACCTCTATCTTGGGGTCCTTGACCACAATTCTCTCTTTGGTCACTAAATGGTGGCTGACTTGTTTGTACAAATGGTTTTCCATGTGAACATGGGTAACCAATCACAGAAAGACAAGCGCCTCCCACCACGTGCCACTGCCACCTACCAGCCCATTCAGCCAATGACAGATGAGGAATACACCAAGTTGTATATGGCGGCCATCACGCAAAATCCTCCTGCCTCCACCCCCACCTGCAAGACCAAGCCACCCAATCCCAGACCCCCAGGCCAGCACCACCTCTACATCTTCCTTTCTGCGCTATTCTGCCTCCTAGGCATCACTATTACCTGCCCCAATAAACCCCCTGTTGCCAAAAATTTTCTATTTATATTATCATTCTTTTGAATTTCAATTGTTCATGTTTTCTTTGTTTATAGTTGGTTTTATTCTTTATGTTCAGCTTATTTTTATAAAATCATATATTTACTATGTCATGTATCTAGATCTAGAACACAGTTATTTTTAGCACTTTGCATAGCCCTGTGTGAAAATATTAACAACAATTTGGTGATCAACTAATTTTGAATTAGAAATTATAGGTTAATTTATTTTAGATAAAGTTGTTACTGATCCAAATTCAAAACCTTAATGATAAACTTTAAGCCAATCAGGAACCAAGTGATAAAGTGATTATTGTGACATAAAGGGTCATTCAATAATTCTTTGATGCATGTTTGCTAATTAATATGATTGGCTGGTTATTTTGCCATTGTGTGCCATTGTTGCTGTGGCAAGTTGTTGGTAGACTAGTGCCCAATCAGCTGCTGGTTTAGCACTAGTTTTCCAACAACATGCCACAGCAGCAATGGCGCACAATGGTAAAACAACTGGCCAATCAGATTAATTAGTGAACAAACATCAATAATTAAACAATAATCCTTTATGTCACAACAATTACTTTTGTACTAGGCTCCTGATTGGCTTAAAATTTATCATTAAGGTTTTGAATTTGGATCAGCAACATCTTCTCTAAACACAATTTATATATAATTTTCTAATTTAAATTTGGCTGATCACCAAATTGTTAGTAATAATTTCACAAGGGGCTGTGTAAAGACTTAAAACAATAAAGCAATTATAGAAGCAATGCAAAACACAAAGCAAATAGCACATATTGAGATAAACGTAAAAACATAGGCACAATGGGTAAAAGATGGGATATTGGAGTAATGTGAAAACAAATAAGGATAAACAAAGAGGCAATAGTATCAGAGTAATACAGATTTTATTGGGATGAAAGCTATAAAAACATATGAAAATGTTAGTAAAAAATCAGTGAGAGAATTGGGGAAGCTGCTAAAAGACCTCAACTCAGCAATTGCTGAAATTAAAGAGATTGACTGCAAGGTCAAAGCAAGAGTTAAGTCTGCTGTCCTTGAAGGGGAAAAAATCAACAAGATGTCTGCAAAGGACCTTATGATCAAAATACCAGACACCCCAGAGAAGGCAATTGAGCGCTTACTAAATATTCAAAAAACTGTGGTTTAGGGCCTCCAGTTCAAGTCATTTGCCCTCTCTGCACCATCTGTCTGGACGGATGACCCAGAAATGTACGCCCATCTCAAGCCGTCCAAGCGCGCCAGAAAAGAAGACACAGAATTGCCCACTCAACTTCTTGCGCCAAGAATGGCCAAGCTGGCTGATGAGCGGGCAAAGAAGAAACACAAGAAGGTAACCTAAAAAATAAAATCAATAAATTTTCAAAATACTTACCTTTTTTCTTATAAAATGTAGACAGTGAACTCTGCCGGGTCCTGATCCCTTTTGTCCCCCCACCTTCTACGCCAACTACACCACTCATGTGGCCAAGCAACTGTATCTGTCCTCCCTGTCTTGCAGATCTGGAGGACCACATCTATGGGTCCTTTCCTATGTTGCTGGAGGCATTGGCTGGGCTGACACATGGCAAGGGGGCATCTGAGTGGGCAGTTACTGCCTACAAGGATGCCCAGCTGGTCTGCCTGGACCTGGTATCCCTCAGTGGAGCTTACTATGTAAACTCAATTGAGCTTGTTTGGGACGTCCTGAAGACGCTCCCATTCAAGAATGTACCAAAGATGGGCCAGGCCCATGTGGCTACTTGCTTCTGCTTCCTGGTGGAGCACACAATATCTTACCTGTTGGAGAACTTTGGGGCGCGGTGTCAAAATTGGCTGTTGCAGATGCAACAGCTGTCAAGAAAACCAAAGTCCTCCTGGCAGACTTTGGGCTGGCCTGAAGTGCTGACAAGACAGGGCTTCCTGATGCCATGATGCTGACCTTTGCTAAAAGCAGACACAAAAAAATAAGTTAAGTATATAATAAGCTGTGCAAGTTCACTGAAGCCTTTGCTGGACAAAGGCTTCATCTGGTGGTTTACCTGGGGTTCCTGTTTTACTTTGGGATGAGTGCTGATGTGGAGGATCTTGACGGGGTCCTCCTAGGGATTGACAAGGCCAGGCTCTCCCTGGATGGGAAGAAGGTCCCCCCGGGTACGACTCAGTGGACCACGTGATACAAGACGCCCTGGTCCTGGCAGGGATTTACGGGTTTGCAGCCCCGCCAGAGAAGCTGCTCCTACATTCCCACCTGACCCTTCTCCCTTTTACTAGCTGTCAAGAATAATTTAACCAGGGTGTATCCACCGTCCACAGTGTGGCGGTGGAGGTTGTGCGCCACCTCCATTGCAGGGTGGGTACATACCAAAGGACTCACTATAGGTGCACACAATAAAAAATATGATTCCAATAAATTTCTTTAAAACTTATATTATTTTTATTTTAATAAATTTTTATAATTTTTATTTCAGCAAACAAGTTTTGCAAAAAATATATTGCAGAAACGGTTTCATAAAAGCATAAAATTATATGTTAATAAAATAAATTCTAACTTGTGAATTTTACATTTAATTTTTTTTGATTTTATTTTTATATTTATTTGATAAGAGTAACATAAATATATTCACTTAATCCAGCATCAAGTCTTTGGGATAACCTCAGATGACATAATAAAAAAATTAATATAAAATAAAAAATTACTAACCTCCATTGATGGTCCTGCTGAATGTGATTGTGGGCTTGGAAAAATCTAAATATAAAATGATAATTAATAAATATTGAATAGTAAATTAGAGAATATAAAAAAGTTGAACACACTAAGCCTTTAATTGATTGGCTGTTTGGCTAGGCACATGGGGATGAATGAATCAGTGTGGCCATAGAATTTGGCCATGGTCTCAGCTGGGGGGTATGGATCCTGGCCTGCAGCAAATCAAAAAGATCCTTGGTTCCAGTTGGGGTTCCTCGCTTGAAAAATTTCTTGAGCCACCCAAAGACTTCCTCAATGGGATTTAGGAAGGGCAAATAGTTGGGGAGGAAGATAAGGTGCAAATTTGCTGTGGCCAATTGCTGAGGGCCCACTACAATGCTAGTGGCAATCATTGGGAATTTCTTGAGAATATCAGTCACCTTATGGAGACCATTATTGTCCAGCACAATTATGTTGGTGAAGCCAGGGCTTGTGCGCCTCAGGTGCTCCTGGAACAATTGGAGAAATGATAGAAAGGTGCGGCTGTTGTGAGAGCCCAGTAACATTTGGTATAGCTCAACCCCCTTTGGACCAAGGAGAGCCACCATCAAGTAGACTGTGGCGCAGACTTCAGCACGCCAAGCCATCCTGTCATTGGAGCCTTTGAGGACATAGCCATACTCATTCTGCATAGACCAGGAAAATGCTGATTTTTCAATGTAATAGAATTTGGCCATCCCCTTGGCTTTGAGGGCAGTGTACACCTCTGCGTAGTTTTTCCGGGTCTCAATGTTGACTGGGCTGTTTCTGTTGTAGGGAGATACCCTGAGCTTTTTCCAGGAAAATTGCATTCCCTTCACCAGATGGTAGTAAAAGGAAATTGAAGCCTCAACCCCAAAAGTAGATTTGACCATGGCCTGAATATTTGCCAGTTCAAGATGGCAGTCCCATTTTATCCACTGGTGGATTGCCCATTTGTGCTCCTTGGTGAGCATGGTTGACACACACAAAGATTTCTCTGTGAAAAGAACTCGGCCAGTATCAATGAACTTGTTGAAGGTCTTTGAGGTGTACTTAGGGTCCACCCCAACAAGAGCTGCAGTTGCCTTGTAATCACCAGATTCCTGCATGAGCTGGAGAAGGATGATGCGCTTAATGTCAGGAATGCCTTTCTGGGCGGGTGTTTTGATGGTGGGGATTGACTCATTGGCATTGGGCACAACACAGGGCATAGGTACCTTGGTATAGAAGGCTGCAACCTTTTTTAACACCAGCTGTCCCTCATTGGTTTGATAGAAATCAGGCTCCTTGTCATCCTCCTGATTGCCATCACTGACATAGGTCTTGTAGCTAGTATCAAGTACAGGCTTCATCTTCTCCAGCATGGCTGACGGGACCAACTCTTGCCGGTATATAACGTCAAACACATACAAAGTAAGTTCTACCTCCTTGTTTCTAACTTTCTTTGTAGTGGTAACCTTGGTGGGCTTCTGGGTCAGGTTTGGGACCCAAGGGTTGATGCTCCGCACCCTAGCAGCTTGTGCTCCTTGAACCGGCTGTGTCAGTGCAGAGTCACTATGGAACTCTCCTCTCCTGTCTCCTTCTTGAGTAGGCACTTGGGTTGCACTAACTCTATTCTTTGACCCGCGGGGGCAACCACAACCACAGCACACAACAGGTGTATTGGTACTCTGTGGTTGTGTTCCTTCCATTTTACAATTTAATAAAATACTAAATAAAATTCAATTAATTTACTCCCTAATTTTAATTTTTGCTTGTATCTGAATATGGATATTCAATTAAAGTTTTTCCCACCCAATATCCCAATTATAGATTTTTTATTTCTTAATTAGTTGTTTCTGGTTTTACAACGCCCATTTTTGAATACCTAAAATAATTTCCACCCATTTTCACAGATTTTACTGCCAAATTCAAACACCCAACACAATATTTTTAAAATTTATGTTTCAGATCTTGTGTCTTATTTTAGATACCTTGGTATCATTCATGATTACAATCCATTGCACACATTATGTGAGTGATTTTGTTTACATAGTGAGTTGCTATTGTGTTTTGTTTTTGGATTGAGTTTTGACTCACCTTGCTTGAGTGTATTTCATCAATGATTCACATAGTAAACATATGTACACATAAAGTCAACTCACACTATTTTTTTTGTGAATCAATGTATTTTGGATTGTACAGTAGTTTTAAAAGCTATGGCAACAAGCAAAATGAACTCAGATTTAAACAAAATCATTTCAGATTTAAACAAAATCCAACTAGCAGGTTAAAATATACACTCTGTTAACAGGGATTTTTGGCGTTAATAGGCAAAATGGGTCAACACAGCAAAGAAGGACTCACACGCAAAACAAAACCATTCAAAATGCAATCCAAAATACATGGATTCACAAACAAAATGGTGTGAGTTGGCTTTTGGTGTACATATGTTTACTATGTGAATTGGTGACAAAATACACCCACACATGGTGCGTCAAAACTCAATCCAAAAACAAAACACAATAGGAACTCAAAAAATAAACAAAATCACTCACACAGTTTGTGCAATGGATTGTAATCAAGAATGATACCAAGGCATCTAAAATAAGACACAAGATCTGAAACATAAATTTTAAAAATATTGTGTTGGGTGCTTAATTTGGCAAAAAATATGAGAAAATGGGTGAAAATTATTTTGGGTATTCAAAAATGGGCGTTGTAAACCAGAAATAACTAATTAAGAAATAAAAAATCTATAATTGGGATATTGGGTGGGAAAAATATTAATTAAATATCCATATTCAGATAAAAGCAAAAATTAAAATTAGGGAGTAACTTAATTAAAATTTATTTAGTATTTTATTAAATTTTAAAATGGAAGGAACACAACACCAGAGTACCAATGCACCCGTTGTGCGCCGCAGTTGCGGTTGCCCCCGCGGGTCAAAGAATAGACTCAGTACAACACAAGTGCCTACTCAGGAGGGAGGCGGAAGAGGAGAGTTCCATAGTGACGCTGCACTGACACAGCCAGTTCAAGGAGCACAAGCTGCTAGGGTGCAGAGCATAAACCCTTGGGTCCCCAAGCTGACCCGGAAGCCCACCAAGGTTACCTTCACAAAAACGGTTAGAGACAAGGAGGTAGAACTTACTTTGTATGTGTTTGACGCTGTGTACCGGCAAGAGTTGGTCCCGTCAGCCATGCTGGAGAAGGTGAAGCCTGTACTTGATACTAGCTATGAGCCATACATCAGCAATGGCAATCAGGAGGACAACAAGGAGCCCAAGTTCTTTCAAACTGATGAGGGACAACTGGTGCGCAAGAAAGTTGCAGCCTTCTACAACAAGGTGCCTATGCCCTGTGCCTTGCCCAATGCCAATGAGTCAATCCCCACTGCTAAAAAGCCCGCCCATAAGTGCATCCCCGACATCAAACGCATCATCCTGCTTAATCTAATGCGTGAATCAGGCAATTACAAGGCGGCCACAGCCATTGTTGGGGTGGATCCCAAGTACGCCTCAAAGACCTTCAACAAGTTCCTCAACACGGGTCGAGTCCTTGCCGCGGAGAAATCCTTGCGCGTGTCGACCATGCTCACAAAGGAGCACAAATGGGCAATCCGCCAGTGGATCACCCGGGACTGCCATCTTGAACTGGCAAATATCCAGGCCATGGTCAAGTCTGCTTTTGGGGTTGAGGCTTCAATTTCCTTTTACTATCATCTGGTGAAGGGAATGCGCTTTTCTTGGAAAAAGCTCAGGGGTTTCCCCCTACAACAGAAACAGCCCAGCCAATGTTGAGACTCAGAGAAAATACGCGGAGGCGTACACTGCCCTAAAAGCCAAGGGGACAGTCAAATTTTACTACATTGACAAATCAGCATTTGCCTCTGTCAATGCGCAATGCATATGGCTACGTCCCAAAAGGCTCCAATGACAGGGTGGCTTGGCGTGCTGCAGTCCGCGCCACAGCCTATTTGATGGTGGCTCTCCTTGGTCCAAAGGGGGTTGAGCTCTACCAAATGATATTGGGATCTCACAATAGCCGGACCTTCCTATCATTCCTCCAATTGGTCCAGGAGCACCTGAGGCGCACAAGCCCGGGCTTCACCAACGTAATTGTGCTGGACAACGTTGGTCTCCACAAGGTGGCGGATATTCTTGAGGAATTCCCAATGATTGACACCAGCGCTGCAGTGGGCCCCCAGCAATTGGCCACAGCAAATTTGCGCCTTCTCTTCCTCCCTGCCTATTTGCCCTTCCTAAATCCCATCGAGGAAGTCTTTGGGTGGCTCAAGCAAGTTGTCAAGCAAGGAACCCCAACTGGGACAGAGGACCTTTTTGATTTGCTGCAGGCAGGGATCCATACCCTCCCAGCCAAGACCGTGGCCAAATTCTATGGCCACGCTGATTTGTTTATCCCTGCGTGCCTTGCAAATCAGCCAATCAATTAAAGGCTTAGCTTATCCCACTTTTTTATATATCCTCTAATTTACTAATCAAGATTCATTAACTAACATTTTATATTTAGATGTTTCCAAGCCCGCAATCACATTCAGCAGCACCATCAATGAAGGTTAGTAATTTATTTATTTATAATCATTTTTATTATTGCATCCAAGGGTATCCCAAACGCTTGATAATGGATTACGCAAACACATCAATATCATTTTTGGCAAATAAATATAAAAAGCAAACTAAAAAAAATAAATGTAAATCATACAAATTAGAAGTAGATTTTATTGACATATATTATATGCTTTTATTAAAACCTTCCCTGGAATTTATTTTGTAAGTAATGTTTGCTAAAATATTATTTTATAAAATTATTAATTATAATAAAAATAATCTAAAGGGTAAATATATTTATTGGAATAGAGGATATATTAGGAGCGCCTATAATGGGTTTGGCGGTATGTACCCACCCCGCAATGGAGGTGGCGCACAACCTCCACCGCCACACCGTGGACAGTGGATACACCCTGGTTAAAATACTCCTGCCTGCTGGTGAAAGGCAGAATGGTTAGGTGGGAGTGAAGCAGCAGCTTCTCAGGCGGGGCCGCAAACCCGTAGATTCCAGCCAGGACCAGGGCGTCCTGGATAACGTGGTCCACTGAGTCATATCCGGGGGGACCTTCTTCCCGTCAAGTGCAAGCCAGGCCTCGTTGATTCCAAGAAGGACCCCGTCTAGATCCTCTACGCTGGCGCCCATTCCAAAGTAGAATAGGAACCCCAGGTAAACAACAAGGTGAAGCCTTTGTCCAGCAAAGGCTTCTGTAAACTCGCACAATTTGTTGTATACAGCGCTAATCTTCTTCTTGTGCTTTGTCTTGGCAAAGGTCAGCTCCATTGCTGCAGGGACACCCGTCTTGTTGGCACTCCAGGCCAGCCCAAAGTCCGCCAGGAGGATTTTTGACTTCTTTACAGCTGTTGCATCTGCAACAGCCAGTTTTGCCACCGCACACCCAAAGTTGTCCAGCAGGTAAGAGATGGTATGCTCCACTGGGAAGCAGAAGCAAGCAGCCGCATGAGCCCGGCCCATCTCTGGTATATTCTTGAATGGGAGCGTTGCCAGGACGTCCCAAACAAGCTCAATGGAGTTTACACAGTAAACTCCACTGAGGTTAACCGGGTCCAGGCGGACCAGTTGAGCATCCTTGTAGGCAGTAACTGCCCACTCAGATGCCCCCTTGCCATGCGTCAGCCCAGCCAATGCCTCCCTGGACATTGGGAATGCACCGTGAATCCTATCTTCAAGCTCCTGCAAGACAGGGGGGACAGGAAAAGCTGCTTGGCCACGTGAGTGGCAAAATTTGAGTAGAAGGTGGGGGGAACAAAAGGAACCAGGACCTGGCGGAGTTTGCCATCAACATCTTCTAAAAAAAGGTAAGTATTTATGAATTTTTATTAAATTTATTTTCTTAGGTTACCTTCTTGGGTTTCTTCTTTGCCGGCGGCTTTGGCAGGCTTTGCCATCCTTGGCGCAAGCAGTTGTGCGGGCATCTCAGTGTCCTCCTTGCGGGCCCTCTTGGCGGGTTTGAGATGTGCATACATCTCAGGGTTGTCCGTCCAGACAGACGGCGCAGAGAGGGCAAAGGACTTGAATTGCAAGCCTTCAACCACTGTCTTCTGAATGTTGAGTAGGCGCTCTATTGTCTTCTCAGGGGTGTCCGGTATTTTGGTCATGAGTGACTTGGCGGACACCTTTTTGATTTTGTCCCCTTCAAGGACGGCAGACTTCACTTTTTCCTTGACCTTGCGGTCAATTTCTTTGATTTTGGCAATTGCCAAGTCAAGGTCTTTTAGAAGTTTTTCCAATTTGCTCATTGATTTTTTACTAACCTTTTCATATGTTTTTATAGCTCTTGCCCCAATAAATTCTGTATTATTTTGATACAATTGCCTCTTTGTTTATTCCTTTTTGTTTTCCCATTTACTACATTATCCCATCTTTTTACCCATTTTGTATATGTTTTACACACATCTCAATATGTGTTGTTTGCTTTGTGTGGCATTGTTTCCTTGGTTACCATATTATTTTTGGCGCTTGACATAGCCCCTTGTGAAAATATTAACAACAACTTGGTGATCAACTGAATGTGAATTAGAAAATTACAGTGTTAATTGTATTTAGATAAAGTTGTTACTGATCCAAATTCAAAACCCTAATGATAAACTTTAAGCCAATCAGGAGCCAAGTGATAAAGTGATTGTTGTGACATAAAGGGTCATTCAATAATTCTTTGATGCATGTGCGCTAATTCATATGATTGGCTGGTTGTTTTGCCATTGTACGCCATTGCCGCTGTGGCAAGTTGTTGATGGACTAGTGCTAAATCAGCCGCTGATTTGGCACTAGTCCATCAACAACTTGCCACAGCGGCAATGGCGTACAATGGCAAAACAACCAGCCAATCATATGAATTAGCGCACATGCATCAAAGAATTATTGAATGACCCTTTATGTCACAACAATCACTTTATCACTTGGCTCCTGATTGGCTTAAAGTTTATCATTAAGGTTTTGAATTTGGATCAGTAACAACTTTATCTAAATACAATTAACACTATAATTTTCTAATTCAAATTCAGTTGATCACCAAGTTGTTGTTAATATTTTCACAAGGGGCTGGGTTTGGGTACTAAAAATAACTATGTTCTGGATCTAGATACACAACATAGTAAATATATGATTTTATAGAAAAAAGCTGAACATAAAGAATAAACCCAACTATAAACAAAGAGAACCTGAACAATTGAAATTCAAAATAAAGATAATATAAATAGAAATGTTCAGCAACAGGAGGTTTATTGAGGCAGGGAAGAGTGACGGGTTTGACATCAGGGATGCGCTTCTGAGCGGGCTTGGTGGGTCTGGGATTGGGTGGGTGGGGCTTGCGGGTGAGGGGTGTTGGTGGCAGGGGTGGAGGCAGGAGGATTGCGCGTGATGGCCGCCATATACCACTTGTTGTACTCCTCATCAGTCATTGGCTGGATGGGCTGGTAGGTGGCTGTGGCACGGGGCAGGAGGCGCTTGTCTTTCTGTGATTGGTTGCCCATATTCACATGGAAAACCATTTGCACAAACAAGTCAGCCACCATTTGGTGACCAAAGAGAGAATTGTGGTCAAGGACCCCAAGATAGAGGTTGTTGAAAGCCTGAGGGCGGCGTTCCTGCAGTGTATCTCCAATGTTAAAGAAGACAACATCACCCAGATGGACGTCAGCGTGGCCAGCTGGGTACACAGAGGCTTGGTGCCTGCGTCCCTGGATGGCCTCAAGGGCAGTGGAGCTACCCTCCATCTGGTGGCTCAAGAAAACCTGATGCTTTGAATTTGAGCCATCCCAGGAGTTGAGCAATCCACCAAGGATGTGGCTGTATGAGTACCCATTGACAAAATCAGGGTTTGTCTAATAATAGACAAAACCCTTGGCCAACACAGCCAGAAATGCACCAATGAACGTCCCCTTTTTGACCTTCTTCCTTCCGTTCTTGGTGGCGGCTTTTCCCATCTCACCAAAGTCATCAAAAGCTAACAATAGCTTGTAGTAGGAGATGAAAATGACATCATCTGACAGACTTGTCAGGCATCAGACCAGGGTTGCCTCAATCTCAAGATCATATGGGGAATCCTCAGTGCCATCCCATTGGTTGCCGGCAAAATTGGTAAGAACCTGTACAGAAGCCACCTTCCTGTACATCCAGAGCTGCACCATGCGCTCAGACACCCAAATGCCATGGTGAGCAAGTTGCTTCTGGACCTGGGTCAAGGGAAGCTTGGGGTCCCACTGGAGGAGGTTGAGCATGATTAGGTAGGCCTCAGTTATCTGGGACTCTTGGGCCTTCTTGGCCGCCCCAATCTGATTCCCCCTGTTCATCATGCTGTTGAATTCCTGCATGACAGTAGCTCGGGTAAATTGCAATTGGTCAGCAATCTGGTCCCATGACAGACCCTGTAGATTCAGTGCCACAATTTCTTGGAGAATTTGGGCAGTGATAATTCTGCGTTTGGGGCGCTGGGCGGGGGGAGCTGAAGCCTGATTGGCTGAGGGAGGGGCAGGTTGGGCAATGGCAGGAAGTTGTTCCAAATTGAGGTTGCCATCCTGATTGGTTGGTTGGTGGGCAGCTTGTGCAGGGGTGGGTGTGGGAGCAGGGGCAGCACTAGACGCAAAGTGACTCTCAAACAAGTCAAAGCCATATGGGTCAGGGGACAGTAACAGGTCAGCTTCCTTGTTACCCGCCTCAAAGGCTTGGGTGTAAACAGGTGCCTCCACGTCCTGAGCCTTGCCTCCATTGAAGCTGGCTTGGCTGCTGCTGGCTTGGCTGCTAGTGCCATTGAATATGTTGCTGTTAAAAACCATTGTAAAAAAACCTAGGATAAAATCACTAAAAGTAGAAAATTTAAAAATTTAATGGTTTATTAATATTGTAATCTCAAGTCCATATTTGGAAGGTTTTCTAAACCATTTCATACAAATTAGGAGCCATGAAAATGGATAAAATGCTTCTGTTCCTAAATTGGATAGCTGTTGATTGGCTGTTATACTGTTAATTTTCTATTTTAGGCTGCTCATACTGCACATCTTGTGTGAGTTCATTTTGTTTTGTGTTTGTGTAATCTTGCTTCTAGATTACTCAGATTTTGTTTCATTTTGGTCCTTATGTTGGTGTCTCATATGAATCCTGATTGGATTATAATATACTCCAGAATAGCATCCATCCATTTCACTTGTTGCGTCAGTTCATTTCGTTTGTGGGTTGAACTACACCACTTGATGTTTGATATAATTTTGTATAATGGGCAAGTGAAATTTTGTTTTTGGTTTGACATTTCATTTATTAACCAACAATATTTAAATTATTTGAATCCTGAATCTTGGGCAACTTGGATTTTGTTTAAATCTGAAATGATTTTGTTTAAATCTGAGTTCATTTTGCTTGTTGCCATAGCTTTTAAAACTACTGTATTTTGAATAGTTTTACTTTGCATGTGAGCCCTTTGTTGCTGTGTTGACTCATTTTGCCCATTAACGCCAATAAACCCTGTTAAAAGAGTGTATTTTTAACCTGATAGTTGGATTTTGTTCAAATCTGAAATCATTTTGTTTAAATCTGAGGTATTTCTGGTTGTTGTCATAGCTTTTAAAACTACTGTATTGTATGAGCTTCCCAAATGTACATTCCTAGAGTTGTACTTGCCTCCCTTGCTAGGACGCAACAAACCCTATCTCTGTCCAGGATTCTTGGATATCTCTCATAAAGACCCTGTTCAAATGCTGGTTGCCAACTTGAATGCTCTCCCCATACATGTGTCTAGGGGGCAGGTTTTTGGCTATGGCAGGTTGTTGAATGCTCCTGACGTCCTATCACTACATCCCTTTGGTACGTTCCAGGACTTTAACTTACCTGAGGATGAGCCCCAAGTCCTATCATTATTCATGGCTCAAGACTTCCTGCAGCTATCTCCAGTTCAACAGAAAGAGGTGCTTGACCTACTGGATCAGTTTTTGGATATCTTTGCTAAGGATAGTACTGATTATGGTTTAGCCAAAGGCGTCATATACCAGATTGATACTGGTTTTTCTCCCCCTTTTGCGTCAAACCCTATTGCTGCAGTAGTGTAGAGGATGCTCAGGTGTCTAAAGAGCTCAAACAACTTTTAGACGCTGAGCAGCTTGCTCCTTCCCAAAGTCCATGGGCCTCCCCCTTGCTTATAATGAAAAAGAAGGATGGAGGTCACCGTATTGTGATGGATTACCAACACTTGAATTCCTTAACCAAGAAGGATTCCTACCCCTTACCATGCATTGATTATGCTCTCTGCTGCCTTGGGGGCTCCAAGTTCTTCTCTGCCATGAATCTAGCCTCTGGATACTGGCAAGTTGATTTCTCTTCCAAGGATAGACAGAAGGCTGTGCTCATCACTTCTGAAGGATTTTTTGAGCCTACACAAATGCTGCAAGGACTCTGCAATGCTCCAGCTACTTTCCAACAATCAATGGACTCCATTCTCTGTGATTTGAAGCTCTTGTGTGTGTTATTATACTTAGATGATATAACTGTCTTCAGTGCTACCTTTATCAACCACCCAGCCCATCTTAAGGAAGTGTTCATAAAGACTCGTGAAGCTGGACTTAAGTTGAAGCCATCTAAGTGCGCCTTCTTCAAGGAACTCCTTGAATTCTTGGGGCATGATGTGACTCAGTCAGGAATTTGCCCCATGACTAAGAAAGTTGAGGCCATTGACAAAATGCTTCCGCCCACCAACCTGCAAGAGGTCTAAGTCTTTCTGGGTATGATGGAATACTATTGTTGTGTTCTGAGGCGCGGCACAGACACACAATGGGAAATCCTAAACTTAGGATTGTATTTATACTAAGTCTTGGTTAGATGACAGGGAAGGCTATGCAATTAACTTGCGGCCCTGGAAGAATAGTCTCTACTAGTTGTGGCTAGAGAGAGGCCCGGAAGTACTGAAGACACAAAGACAAAAATGTGAATATAACTTTATTTTTATTGGTGAATATGAAATAGAATATATAGTGGTTAGGAATACCACAAAACACTACCAGGACAGTAGTATCAATTGCCACCAGCATGAGTGAGGCAATTGAGTTGTGCAGGATCAAGAAACCAAACAATTTTATTCCCTGATTCAGTCATCAACTCATTTTGAGAGGCAAAAGCAAAAGCAAGAGATTTGTCTTCAAAATGGCCCAGCAAAGGCAAAATTGACACATGGTGAATAGAGGTATTTACGACATTGCCCTCCCCTAGATTGGCCTTAGGGGGGTGGTATTTGCAGAGGAACTTGGCATGCACCCAAGCAAAGAGACGGCCACTGGAGAGGAGCTTTACAGTGTATTCAGACCCTCATTTGAAGGTCACTTCTATAAGGCCAATCCACAGAGTGTCCAGCTTATGAACGCGCCCACCTACTCTATGTTGGTAGTAAAGAACATGGTTGCCAAAATTAAATTCAGGCAAGGGGGGCGCCCAGCATTATTGGAGGAAAGTTCAAGCATCTTAGTCTTGTATGCAGAAGTGTAGGCAGTGGCCTGTAGATTGATTATGCGGTTGACTAGATCCTTGATGTGGTTGTCAGAAACATGGCCTTGTCAGAGGTAAGAAGGGGGGCCCCCAAGAGTGATGGGGTAGTAGCCTCTTGCCCATACAGCATAGCAAAAGGGGAGTATCCAGTGACACAATGTTTTCTAAGGTGGTATACAAAGAGAACAGCAGGTAGGTATAGGTCCCAATTGGTAGCGTCAGAGTAGGTGAGCTTTCTCATGATGGAGACAGTGTTGAATTTGCACACTCAACTGAACCATTGGTAGAAGGGTTGTAGGGGGCAGAGAATGACTGGTGGGACCCCAAAGCTTTGACAACAGAGGTTACCAGCTTGGCATTGAAGTTAGTCCCATTATCTGAGAGCAACACTTGAGGATAGCCATGTTGGTAGAAAACATCTTGTAATAGGAAGGCAGCAGTTGTCTTAGCTGTGATGTCCTTTGTAGGGAAAGCCTCTACCCACTTACTGAAGTGATCAACAGCAATTAGGATAAAGCGGCAACCAGAGTGGGAGCAAGGGAGAGGACCTACTGCGTCAATGCTGACAGTATGAAAAGCATGTTGAGGGGGAACTAATTTGAACTCGTGGGCAACAGCTCAAGGCCTCTGCAGCTGGCAGTTGTGGAAACTAGCTATGATGTCTGGGATCAGCAGGCAAAGGTTTTCCCAGAAGTAATTCTTCTGAAACCAGTCAAAAGTCTTAGTGATAAATCCATGTCCAGTCTCTTTATCAGCTTGCAACACCAACAAGAGGCAAAGACTGGGCCGTACATAGGGCAGATACTGATCTTGTACCTTTTTGAAGAGTTGATTGTTGCGTATGAGGGTATCTTTGGATATCTTGGACAAGGCCAGTTGGACCTCTTCTGTCTTGCTTTCCCAAGAAGAAGGGTATCCAATTAGTATATACAATTGGTCAGCCTCTGCAGGATGTAAGGCAAGAATGGGCATTCTGGATAGCCCATCAGCGTTCTGATGTTGAATACCAGGGCAATGGAGCACAGTGAAGTTGTAACCTTGCAGAAGTAGGGCCTATCTAGCTAGGCGCCCTTCTGGCTCCTTAAGTTGTAACCATTTAAGCAAAGCGTGGTCAGTGACAACTGTGAAATGGGTACCATAGACGTATTGGCGGAACTGTTTGACTGCATGCAACACGGCAAGACACTCCTCTCCGTGACACTATAATTCTTCTTGTTCTTGTTAAGCACACAGGAAGTGTAAGCCACAGGATGGCCTACACCCTTGTCATCTAGTTGGGCCAGAATAGCTCCAATAGCAAGATTGCTAGTGTCAGTGTATAGGATGAACTCCTTATCATAGTCAGGATACACTAGGATTGGCGCCTCTTTGAGTTTTTGCTTAAGGGTTTCAAAGGCTTGCTGCTGACTGGCAGTCCATTCAAAAGGGACATTATGTAATATCTAGACTAGAGGTTCACTAGTATTGGCAAAGTCAGGGATAAACAGTCTGTAGTAGCCCATCATCCCTATAAAGACTTGTACTTCTTGCAGGTTGGTTGGCGGAAGCATTTTGTCAATGGCCTCAACCTTCTTAGTCATTGGGAAAATCCCTGTCTGGGTTACTCCATGGCCCAAGAATTCAAGACACTCTTTAAAGAAGGTGCACCTGGAAGGTTTTAGCTTGAGGCCAGCTTCCCAAACCTTAATGAAAACCTCTTTGAGATGAGCCAGGTGATTGGTGAAGGTAGCTCTGAAGACCGTGATATCATCCAAATATACTAGGACACATGGCAGCTTCAAGCTGCGGAGGATGGAGTCCATGGCCCTTTGGAAGGTGGATGGGGCATTGCAGAGTCCCTGTGGCATGCAAGTAGGCTCAAAATGTGACAGAAATCACTGGATAATATGAAGCCGTTTCTAAATGATGGGGAATTACCACCCAAATCCACATAGAATTGATGATTAACCACCAACGCGGCTTCAAGTATTTTTTTGTGAATTTTCTAATTGTAACTCCAGGATTAAGTAGAACAATCAATCCTAACCAGAGTAAACCAAAATAAATGACCTGGGAAAGCATCAATGCATCTTCAGCATAGAGTTCTGGGCATTGAGAAGTGACATGATTTTCATTTTCCAGAATGGGGGAGGAGCTGCAAAATTGGCTGGCATGAAATTAACATTTTGCGGCGCCAACAACAAAGTTCCAGATGCTGGGCCCCATCTTCCTGAAATAATTCTTTTCAGAATCAGATTGTACAGGATATATCACAACAACCCAATCACAGGATGCATTTTTAAAATTTAAAATTAGAACTTGGGATAATTGATTTTTATTGAGTAGATTTAGGAGGACTCAACTCTTAGAGTTGAAACAGGGAAAATTATTCAATATATATCAGAAAAATCAACTAAGCAATACCACCTGAGCCTTGATCTCCCATTTCTTTGGCATCTTCAAGTAAGTATCTAGTCTAGGTTGCAAAGAACTCTTGTGTGACCAGTTTCTGACAACCATACTGATTAATGAGCTTATATTGGGTGACACTCATATTACGTCAATTTATCAACATCAGTTTGCAAGGGGGGAGCTGGTTTCAGCTGACAGACTGGAGCAGCTGTGACCCATTTTCAATTGACCGTTTGGTTTAAATCTGTGAACTTGGTCAATTTTGATACAAGTTTCCCGGCCTTCCAAGCCTTCTTACTTGGACGGACAATACTCAGCATTATGGAACCTACCGTGACACAAAAAGCCCTTCAGATGTAATGAGCACAGCTTTTTTGTGATCCTTGGGCAACAGATCAACTTGCCAGTATCCAGATGCCAGATCCATTGCAGAGAAAAACTTAGAGCCTCCAAGACGTCAGAGAGCATCATCAATACACAGCAAGGGGTACAAGTCCTTCTTGGTCAAAGATTTCAATAGAGATAGTCCATCACAATGCAATGACCTCCATCTTTCTTCTTTAAGATGAGTAGTGGGAATGCCCAAGGACTTTGGGAAGGTGCCAGCAGCCCAGCGTCCAACAGTTGTTTGAGCTCTTTAGATAACTAGGTGTCCTCCACGCAGCTGCAGCAATATAGTTTAGTATGGAAGGGGGGAGCGTTGCCAGTGTTACTCTGATGGATAACGCCTTTGGCTAACCCATAGTCAGTACTGTTTTTAGCAAAAATGTCGGAAATTGGTCTAGCAGGTCTAGCACCTCTTTCTGTTGAACTGGGGACAGCTGTGGAAAGCCTTGCGCAGTGAACAAGGATAGGACTTGGGGCTCATCCTCAGGTAGGTTGAAATCTTGTAATATGCCAAAGGGATAAAGAGACAGGACATCAGGAGCGCCCAACAACTTGACATTTCCAACAATCTGCCCCCTAGACACAGTCATGGGGAGTGAAGTCAGGTTGGCTACCAAAAATTTAACAGGGTCCTTATGGGAGACATCTAGGATTCCAGGAAAGAGATAAGGTTTGTTTTGCCCTAATGAGGGGGGAGAATACAACTCCAAGAAGGTTTGTTCAGGTAGTTCATATGATATCTGGGAGTCTAGGATGGCCTGGGAGCTAGGGGGGATGGTGACAGCAAACGTGGCTAGGAGAGGAATCTCTTCAGACGCAGGACAAGCCATAGGTGGACATCTCATGTTTGAAGAGTGGGTGCAATATTTAAGGTTGAAAACCCCAGTGGGGTATTCCAATGCACATGTCTTAAGACGCTTCCCGGGAACTTTAACTGGCTCTTCAAAGATCAGAGGGACTTTTTATCCTAGAATAGAGAGGTAAACATCTTTCAAGCTGATGATCCCATTATATTCCCTAAGGAACTGGGTACCAACTAAGAGATTATAGCTCTTGTTCTCCAGTACAACTGCAGGTGCAGCTAAGAGAAGCTTGCCAGACCACATGGGTAGAGCAGAGTACTCCCCTATGGCACGGGTCATAGACAGTCCAGCTGTGCCATACAACTGGTGATAATTAAGGTCAGGGGCAAGTTTGAGCTTCTTCACAAGCTTGGAGGAGACAATGTTGACTGGCAAGCCAGTGTTTAAGACAGTCTTGATCTTCACTTTTTGAACAGATATCTCTACTTGAGTGATAGTGCAACCAAAGGGTGGAAGGACAGCCAAGATATCTTGAGCCTCTGCTAGTTCCTTATACCACTTCTCAATCATGCATCTCAACACTGGAAACTCCTTATAAACAGTTTGGAGAGGGAGAAAAACAGATACATTCTTGAAGACAGTGTCAGCAACCTTGGCAGCTTTTTCTGATGACTCCACTAGCACAGGGGACCTCTTAGCTTGAGTGAGGTAAGGGCAAGAGACAACTTCTTTGGCTTCAGGCAAAGGCTTAGCAGTAGTTGTAGTCTTTCCTGATCACAATTTATAGGGGACTGTAATGGTTTCAGGAACAGCCAGAACAGAGTACCCATATGCATTAGCGTTGTCAGTATCAGAGTCATCCAGGTCAGAGTCGTCAGTGATATCATAGAACAAGAGGAGGATAGGAGGAGCCTCATTATCAGCAGACTTGGAGTCAGATATAGAGGGAGGGATTGAAAGAGACTGGGAAGAATTGTTAACTGAGAGCGCCTCTGCCTCTAGGTTGACTGTTCTTTTCCCGCCTGCTCTTTTGGATCAGCTTCTTCAACCCGTGGGTTAGTGCAGAATCGTGAATGGTGACCTATCTGGCCACAGTTGTGGCAACCCTGGCGTTGAGGAGGATTTTTCAAGTTCATGGTAATAATGCAAGGACCATGGGAGGAAAAACCAGATTTAGAAGTAGCTCAACTTTCCCTAACAACGGCGCCAGAGTGGGTAAGGTGCATATCCTGCAACAGTGTCTTTATGCTCTTTGTGGAGGAAAGCATAGCCTTATGGGCTTTGAAGTGAAGTCACAGAAGCTGGTTAACTTTGAGGGCTTGAGCACAAGCCCTGTAAGCTTCATGGGCTGTCAATTGTCTGCTTGTTATCAGTTGCTGTCCTTCCATGTAGAATCTGTCTGAAAACTCAGCTAGCGTCTCCTTAGGCTCGAAAGCAATGTGCATAAAAGTGTCCTTTTTTACTTCCAGGCTAAGGTCACCACCAAACTTTTCAATCAAAAGCTGCTTCATATCTTCCCACTTCTCAATGATGGGTAGTTCAGGCACCACCACCTCCTGGCAAGTTGGGTGTAGACAGGTCAGAATATGTTCTTTCTTAAACTTGTCTGATGCTTGTCTCATGGCAGTTTTGTAGATAGTTAGAAAAGCTGCAATGGCCAAGGTTCTGGGGTCAAAGACTTGCTTAAAGGTAGGCTTAAAATGTGCTTTAGGAGCTGGACCATCATTGTTGCTATCAATTATGTTTATATGCAGGAAAAGCTCTGCTTTGGATTCAGAGGGGGGCTGTCTAGCCCATAGCTGACAAACACTCTCTTCAAGAGTAGTCATGGTCTCAACAGCACAGGCACCTGTATTAACAGCTTGTGTGGTCTGTTGCACAGTAGCATCTAGGCGTTGACCTTGGGTGATCACTACTGTGGAGAGCTCATCTAGTTGAGTAGTAAGGGGTGGCCCCACTGAGAGGCAAGGGGTAAACCTGTTGTTTACAGAGTTGATCAATTCACTCATCTCTTGTACGTCTCTATCCAGCTCAGTATAGTCCCGCTTCAAATGATCCACCTTGTTAGCTAGGGCAATCAGTTCCCTAGCGCATTGAATTTGAGGGGCTCCTGGTAAGCCAGGGCAGCAACCATCTTTGTCAACAACCCCAACTGAACTAGCATCAGTTGCCATCATCTCACGTAGGGCAGCAAGTTCTTGCTGTAGCTCCACAATCTGAGCAGTCAACTCAAGCACCTGGGGGTCAGGTTGAGGCGCCTCAGCAGAACATCCTTGACTATGAGTAGTTGTACATAGTCTCAAATAGCGTCCTATATTCTCTTCTATTGATCTGCCAAGTCATCAGAAGGTGGAGAGGGCGGAACATCTGGCTTGGGTGTAGATAATTCATTCACTTGACTCTGGAGCTTGGCTATAGCAGCAGTGACAGCTCTCTCTTAATCAAACACCGTACTGAGTTCATTAAGGCCGTTAGCAGCAAAGTCTGCTACCTGCTGTAGTTGCTCAAATGAATATGTGCTATATGCATTGAGCTGCTGCAAAAGTCATTTGAAGTTGGTGAGATAAGCGTTTAAAGTGGAATCTACTTGAGTTTGCCAGGGTTGTTCTAGCTGGTGAAACTTGTGTAGAGGCTCTCTCACATATTCAGGGATGGACTGGGCCATTTGTTTGATAGAATTAACCAAACATGTCTGGGAGGTAACAGAGTTGCACTGATTGTCAGATAACAAGGAAAACAGGGAATAGATCCACTGTTGGTAGGCAGCAAACTGGTCCCAGTGATGAGTAACCAATGCTTGTAGAGACGAGATTTCTTTGACGTGGAGCCCCAACACCATTTGATGGTGGGCCAAGGCAGAATGCACAAAGGACAATAGTAAGTGTTCAGCGGATCCAGACGCTGAGAGGAGATGCTGTGGAATTTGAGGAGCCACAATCAGTTCATAGTATTCCACTTGACTGAACTGCAGCTGAAGGCAAGGGATGGCTTCTTCACAGGCTATCCCAAGGGCTATCACTATGACTTGGTCTAAGTCAGGGGTACCCATGGGGTAAGCAACTAGGCAGGGACTATTCCCAAGGCTCAGTACAGTAGGGATAATAGGCGGGTTGGCAATATCTTCCTCAATAGGAGGGCTAGTAATTTCAGGTGAAGTTGGCTCTTGTATAGGCGGAGGCAAAGGACCTAAAAACGTGGATGCAAAAAGGGTAACCAAGGGGCTTACAGCCCCTGTAGTGAGCACTATTTTTGTTGTGTTCTGAGGCGCAACACAGACATAAAGCAGATATCCTAACCTTAGGATTGAATTTGTACTAAGTCTTGATTAGATGACAGGGAAGGCTATGCAATTACCTTGCAGCCCTGGAAGAATAGTCTCTACTAGTTGTGGCTAGAGAGAGGCGCAGAAGTACTGAAGACACAAAGTCAAAAATGTGAATAGAACTTTATTTTTATTGGTGAATATGAAATGGAATATATAGTGGTTAGGAATACCACAAAACACTACCAGGACGGTAGGATCACTTGCCACCAGCATGAGTGGGGCAAGTGAGATGTGCAGAGTCAAGAAAACAAACAATTGTATTTCCTGATTCAGTCATCAACTCATTTCAAGAGGCAAAAGCAAAAGCAAGAGATTTGTCTTCAAAATGACCCACCAAAGGCGAAATTGACACATGGTGAATAGAGGTATTCACAACAACTATAGACAATTCATCCCCAATTTTGCTGACACTAGCAAGCCCTTGGTCCAGCTTCCGCATAATGTCCCTTTTAAATGGACTGCCAGCCAACAATAAGCCTTTGAGACCCTCAACCAAAACTCAAAGAGGCTCCCATCCTAGTATATCCTGACTAAAATAAGGAATTCATCCTATATACTGATGCTAGTGACCTGGCTATTGGGGCTATCTTGGCTCAATTGGATGATGAAGGTGTGGATCACCCTGTAGCTTACGCCTCTTGTGTCCTGAATAAGCATGCAAAAAATTACAGTGTGACCAAGAAGGAGTGCCTTGCTGTGCTGCATGTTGTCAAGCAGTTCTGCATTCCGTGTATGGCACCCATTTCACTGTAGTTACTGACCACGCTTTGCTCAAATGGCTACAATAGCTTAGGGAACCAGAAGGATGGCTGGCTAGATGGGCTCTCTGCCTGTAAGGCTACAACTTTACTGTGCTACACTGTCCTGGGATTCAACATCAAAACACTGATGGATTATCCAGAATGGGCAACAGCGCCACTGTTGACTTGAAACTCTAAATTTCCTATGTTTTTTGCTAGTTGCGCTAGCTTAATTCCTTTTTTTAAAGTGTTCAGGGGTGTGAATCCAGAAAACACGCCAAAATTGTGGCCATCTCAACACAATTTAATATTAAGCTTAATAAAAAACTTGATTTAACCTGATTTTTCCTTTACTTTTACTAATAAAAATTAGTTTATTTTTTATTTGTTTTCACAACGTAAAAGTGTCAATGTTGACACTTTTTAAGCCGAACTTATTTTTAATAGCAAAACTGAAGCATCTACAGTAAAAAAAACAAGTGCGCATTTAAAAATATTTTTTATTGAATTATTATATTGAAAAAGACAGTGCACATATATTTTATTGTTGAAATGTTCATGTTATAAATATATATGTGGCACTTATTACGGCTTTAATATATTAAGTGGATTGGGTGCTAATGGTGATCCAATAATTTAAGCGTGACTTACTATGTAAGTTAATATAGAATTTATTATTAAAAATAATGTCAACACTTGTAAATGTTGTTTATTTGCTTGTGATCATCCCCTGGGGTGGAGTTAAGCAAATTAGAGTGGCGCAATTAAGCTTAAATAATATGCCACCTCATATAAAGAATGTCATAAGTGATGTTGTCGACACTTTACCCTTTTCAATACTTAAATACAACAACTTAACAACTTCATATAAGCGCAATGGTAAATTATCATTTTACCACCTCCAAAATATAATTTTTAATAAAGAAATAAAGAACCTTGATACTTTTTTAACTTATTTTTATATGTTTTTTTAATTTTTATTTGTGAACAAAAACACACAGAAAACGGTTAATTTTTTGCTAGCCCACATAAATTTAATTAAGTGTACTATGTTTTTCATAGTAACTTTTCAAAAAAATGTTGACAGTGACAATGTTGTCAAAAATAATGTCTACAATTTTTGTAATCAACAGTAAGAATTAAGCTTTTTTTACTAATTGTCACTCATAATGTCAATGCTTTTCAGTTCTCACATATAAAACTTTATGTTTTATATAATAAAAACTTCTCATTTTTTGATATGTTGTATTTTCAACTTTGCTCTTTCATATTTTTTAATTTTTAAAATAAAATCTATATCTAAATATAATACTTTCACATATTTCTCTCAACTTTTATCTTGTTATTTATAACTTTAATAAAATAAAAACTATACAAATAATTTTTAACTTTTAAATGCCAATAAAAACCATCTAAGATTTACTTTTTATATATTATGCTTTTTAGGTTGTTTTGTTTGTTTTTTACATACTTTGCTTTATTTTAAACTATTTTACTTATTTCTTTAGGATAAGAACACCTCCAAACAGCCAAAGGGTACCAAGCGTCCCTTCAAGCCCACCAAAGCCACCAATAAGAAGCCTGTCTTGTCAAAGAAGGCCACCCCCAAACCATCCCCCAAGCCCTCCCCTGAGCCCTCTCCTGAGAAGAGCCCTGCTCATTCCACTGGGGGAGAGGAAACTGATGGCTCTCTTACAGAGCACAGTTTTTACAACTTGGCTTCTGACAAGGAGCCAACCAAGAAGCAGCAGCAAGGCAAAAAGACCCCACCCAAGGATAAGTCTCCTGCACATGAGGAGCACCACAATAAGCCCCCTTCTGCTTCCCCACCCCTGTCAAACTCTCCCCTTTCAAGCTCATCTGGGGATGATTTGAAGCCCCACCCCAATTACTTCCCTGGCTTCTGCCATGCTCCTGCTGGTCCTTGGGACCCTCTTGTGGCCCACAACATCTGCAACGTTGATGGCAAGTTCAAGGTTTTTTCCACCCTACCCAAGTTTTTCCCCATCATGAGTGTTAAAGGTGGACCAGCCATGGTGGCCAATGGGTATATCTTCAGCTGCAACAATGCCAACTGGGGCTCTAAGAGCCGGCATTACACCTGCAAGGACCGCTCCTGCCCAGTACAGCTCAACACTGAGCGCTGGGACCTGGTCCAAACCATAAAGGGCGAGCATACCTGCATCATGCCCAACACTACCATCTCTTGCCTCCTGAAGTGGTATCTGGTGCAGATTATGCCCACCTCCAAAGACCTTTCTGCCACCCAGCTGGCTGTGCTTGCTTGCAAGTACCTGTCCCCTACCAACCTCAAGAGGGCCCCTACTCACACCCAGTTGGTCAAGTTTGTGAGTGATAGGCGTCAAGCCTCAAACCCCCTGGCCAAGAGTACCACCAACATCAAGGACCTAGTCCTCACAGATGCCCTCAAGAAGACAGAGGATGGTGAGATGTTCCTGCTCCATGACAATGGGCAGGAAGTGGAGGATAGGATTATAGCCTACACCACAACCCAAAACCTGGAGCAGCTGAACACTGCTATCACCTGGCTGTGCAACGGCATATTTGCTACTTTCCCCCTCTCTTTAAGCAGCTTTGGGTCCTGTATGGGCAGTTCAATGACCAGGTTATCTCTCTTGTGTTCTTTCTCCTTCCTGATACTAAGATGGAGGTCTATGCCAGAGCTTTCAAGATTGTCTGGGATGCTTTGAGCTCCCTTCCTGTCAACCAGCTCCCCCTCCCACCCACACCACAAGGTCAAATCCCTCCTCTGCTGAGAAGGATGAGGCAACCTTAGCCGCTGAGCAGCTAGCTCATGCGCGCTCACTTGGGCCAAAGGTAATCATTATGGACTTTGAGCAGGCTCAGTTCAGAGCCTTCCAGGCCACCTTTGATGGAGAAGTCCAGGGCTGCTTCTTCCATTTTAGGCAAGAGTCAAGAATCTCAAGAGTGAGAAGGACCTTTTTGACAAGTATATTAACAATGGTAAGGGGAAGTGCCGCTTTGCCCTAACCCAATTTGCTGCCTTGGATTTTGTGTGCCCGGAGCATACAGGGCTTGGATTTGAGGCCCTTCTGGAGGATGCTTATATCAAGAAGCACTCCACTATCTTTGAAGGCTACCTGGAGTACTTTGAGCGGCAATGGGTGGGCAAGAAGGTGACTTCCTGGAGAGGTAAGAGCAGGGCCACTGCCCCTTGGAACTGTCAAGGTGCCTGCCTCAAGGGGGAGATAAAAACCACCTCTAGCCTTGAGGTTTGGCACAAGCACCTGAAGGTGAAGTTTGGGACCAACCTCAAGTTCAACAAGTTCTTCTCCAAGCTACAAGAGGAGCAGGCCCGGACTGTCTCCAAGTTCAGCAACCTGGCCAACCAGATGGCCCTCAAGAAGAGGAAGTCCAAGGAGCAAGACTACCAGGAGGACATGCAGAAGGTAGTGAAGAAAAATTAAAAGGTGGCAGAGATAAATAAGTATCTTTAAGATGTCGCCACTGCTCTTGCTGGTGGCTTTAATTAGCCCAATAAACCTTGCTTTGCTTTGCCTGCATATTTTTTACTTTTAAACTTTTAATTTTTTAATTTTTTTGGATAGTACTAATCTTTTTAGGTATAAATGGTAAGCTTTATGTTTAGTTTCAATGTGGTTTTGTAAGAAATATCTTATATTTTGTTAATTTATCTTTAAGCTATGAGATATTTTTAGTTATGCTTATAAAAAGTATAATAAATTAAATATAGAATTTTCTTATATTTTGCATTTATTATGATATATAAAATATCTTTATTTTTGGTTCATAGGAATTTTATTTTTTATGGGAATAAAAAATAATTTTATAATAAAGAGTGTAAATTACATAGTAAATTGAAAAATAGTTTTTTATATTTCCTTATTCTTATTACTTATGATATTTTTTATTGCATTTTTGAGCTCTCTGGGGTTATTTTAGTATAATGAAGTATTGTTAAATAATTTTTTTATATTAAAAATGTTCAGGGTAAAGTGTTTTTTAATTAAAAAAGTGTTGACATCCAGGAAACAACATTAAGTAAAACTGGGTCGTCACTTTACTATAGTGTCAACATGGGCGCTGTTGCCCCAGAATGCCTATCCTTGTGCTACACTCTGCTGAGGCTGATTGACTATATGAACTAATTAGATATCCTTCTTCATGGGAGAACAGGACAGAAGAAGTTTGAGTTGCCTTTTCTAAGTTATCTGAAGACACCCTCATTTGTGACAATCAGCTGTTCAAGAAAGTACAAGACCACTAATTGCCCTATGTAAGGCCTAGTCTTTGCCTTTTTTTGATGCTTCAAGCTCATAAAGAGACAGGACATAGAGGCATTGCCAAGAACCATGCCTGGCTCCAGAAGAATTAGTTCTGGGAAAAACTTTACTTGATGATCCCAGATGTTATTGCTAGTTGCCACAATTGCCAACTCCAACTCCAACAACCTAAATCCACCACTCATGAGTCTAAGCTAGTCCCCCCTCAAACCGTGTTTCACACTGTCAGTATTGATGCTGTAGGGCCTCTCCCTTGCTCCCACTCTGGTTGCTGCTTTATCCTAATTGCTGTTGATCATTTTAGCAAGTGGGTAGAAGCTTGCCCTACTAAATACATCACTGTCAAGACAACCACTGCCTTTCTGCTGCAAGATGTATTATTTTTCAATGGTTGTCCTCAAGTGTGCTATCTTATAATGAGACTAACTTCAATGCAAAGTTAGTGACCTTGGTTGTTGAGGCTTTGGGGTCTCACCAGTCTTTTTCTTCCCCGTATAATCCTTCTACCAATGGGGCTGTTGAGTGTGCAAATTCAACTCTGGTTTCTATCATGAAGAAACTCACTTACTCTGATGCTGTAAACTGGGATCTATACTTACCTGCTGCTCTCTTTTCCTATTGCCTTAGCAAACATTGTGTCACCGGGTATTCCCCTTTTACTATGCTGTATGTTCATGAAGCCACTATCCTGTTGCTCTTGGGCCCCCCTACTCTCCTTTGATAAGGCTATGAACCCTGATGAGCGTATCAAAGATCTAGCCAACCAAATCATTGATATTCAGGCCTCTGCCTACACGTCTACATATAAGACCAAGATGCTTGAGCTCTCTCCCAACAATGCTGGACAATCTCCCCTGTCTGAGTTCAACATTGGGGACCATGTTATTTAATATCAGCATAGAGTAGGAGGACGTGCTCATAAACTAGACTTGTTTTGGATTAGGCCCTTGGAAGTGACCTTCAAGCAAGGGTCAGAGTATACTGTAAAACTCCTCTCTAGTTGTCAACCTTTTTTGCGTGCATGCCAAGTTCCTCTGCAAGTATCACCCCCTAAGGCCAATCTAGAGGAGGGCAATGTTGTGAACACCACCATTCACCATGTTTTGATTTTGCCTTTATTGGGTTATTTTGAGGACAAATCTCTCTCTTTTGCTTTTGCCCTTTGAAATAAGGCTAGCTCTGAATTGGGAAATACAATTGTTCAGCTTCCTGATTCTGCGCAACTCACTTGCCCCACTCATACTTGTAGCAAGTGATCCTACCGTCCATGTACTGTTTTGTGGTAAAGCTACACAGTATATAATTCCAATTTCTATACCCAATAAAATTTGATTTCTATTCACATTTTTGTCTTTGTTTCTCCACATACTTTGACACCTTTCTAGCCATTTCTAGCAGATATTATCCATTCAGGGCTGCAAGGTAATCACATAGCCTTCCCTGCCATTCTAACCAAGACTTAGTACAAATCCAATCCTAAGGTTAGGATTTCCCATTGTGACTCTGTGCCACGCCTCAGATCACAACACATTCTATTGGAGAGAGACTTCCCAATGAGTGGATTCCTGACATAAATATTCACTGGGAAGCGCATTGGCGCTTTACAAATTGATTAGGCAGCACTTTTAACCTAATAAATTTGTCAAAACGGCACTTTTAAACCACAACTTGGGGGTTTAATTTTGGTTATCCTTACCCAAATTCATTGACATAGTCAAGGAAATTTAACCAATATAATTAAATCTTCACTAATTATATTCCCAGGTATATATTAATTAACCTTCAGAGTTAATTAAATTGTTTTTGAGACGCCTATTCCCCAAGATTGATTCAGCCAATCTTACCTTAATTTTACTAGTTAGTATGGCCTAACTAACCACTCATATTCTATTCCTTCTATCAAATATAGATAACCAGTTTCCAGGAATCTTCATAGAAAGAATTCCTGTTAATCCTATCTATATAAAATAAGCACAAAAAACAGAACCTCTTTATATTCTGGAGTATTTATTTGGCTAAATACTCAACAGTGACTGTTGTACAGTCACAGTTAGAAACAAGGAAGTTGATCTTACTTCTTTTATATGCAGCTCTGTTTACTGCCAGGAGTCAGTCCAAACAGCCATGATAGAAAAAGTTAAGCCAGTGCTTGACACAAGCTACAAGCTCTATATAAGCAACAGTGACCAAGAAGACATCAAAGAGCCTAAATTTTATAGAACTGCAGAGGGACAGCTGGTGTTAAAAAAGGTTACAGCCTTCTATAACAAGGTGCATGTGCCTTGTGTGCCCGTATCAATCAGGATCCTGATTCAACTGTACCTAAAAAGGCAACCCAGAAGGCGTTTTCCAGTATAAAACACCTTATTCTTATCAAGTTGATACAGGAGACTGGGGACTTCAAGCATACTACAGTCATTGTTAGAGTGAATCCCAACTATGTCAGTAAATCATTTAATAAATTTCTCAATACTGGGCAGCTTCAAAAAGCAGAGATATCCAACTGCCTGTTGACCCTGCTCAACAAGGAGAAAAATGGGCAATACATCAGTGGATAAACAAAGACTGTCATCTCCAACTAGAAAATATACAGACAATAGTCAAGTCCACTTTTGGGGGTGAGGCTTTAATTTACTTTTATTACTATTTAGTAAAGGGTCTGCGGTTTTTGTGGAAAAACTTGGGGTATCTCTCTATAACTACAACAGCCCCAACAATATTGATGTCCAGAAAAAAATATGCAGAGTTGTACACTGCCCTCAAAGCCAAGGGGACAATGAAATCCTATTATATCAACAAATCAGCATTTTCCTTGTCAATGTGTAATGAGTATGGGTATGTCCCCAAAGGCTCCAATGACAGGATGGCTTGGCGTGCTGCAGTCTGCACCACAGCATACTCAATAGTGGCTCTCCTTGGTCCAAAGGGGGTCAAGCTCTACCAAATGATACTAGGCTCCCACAACAGCTGGACCTTCCTATCATTTCTCTGATTGGTCCAGGAGCACCTGAGGCGCACAAGCCCAGGCTTTACCAACATAATTGTATTGGACAATGTTGGTCTCCACAAGTTGGCAGATATTCTTAAAGAATTTCCATCAATTGACACCAGCATTGCAGTGAGCCCCCAGCAATTAGCCACAGCAAATTTGCACCTTCTCTTCCTCCCTGCCTATTTGCCCTTCCTAAATCCCATCAAGGAAGTCTTTGGGTGGCTCAAAAGAGTTGTCAAGCAAGGAACCCCAACAGGGACCAAGGACCTGTTTGATTTGCTTCAGGCCAGGATCCATATCCTCCTAGCTGAGACTGTGGCCAAATTCTATGGCCACACTGATTTGTTTATCCCCGCGTGCCTAGCCAAGCAGCCAATTGATTAAAGGCTTAGTGTGTCTAACTTTTTTATATTCTTTTTTACTATTCAATATTTATTAATTATCATTTTATATTTAGATGTTTCCACACCCGCAATCACATTCAGAAGATCCATCAATAGTTGTAAGTAATTTATTTATTTTATTATATATTATTTTATTATGCCATCTGAGGTAATCCCAAACGCTCAATACTGGATTACTCAAAAATATTTAAATCACTTTGGTCAAATAAATATAAAAATAGTTTTTAAAAAATTAAACGTAAAATGTACAAGTTAGAATTTATTTTATTAACATATAATTTTATACTTTTATGAAACCCATTTCTGCAATATATTTTGCAAATTTTGTTCACTAAAATATTATTTAAAAACTTATTTATAATATAAAAATATAGTAGAGTATAAATATATTTATTGATATAGAGATAAAATTAAGTGCGCCTATAATGGGTTTTGCAGTATGTACCCACCCCGCAATGGAGGTGGCGCACAACCTCCACTGCCACACTGTGGACGGTGGATACACCTGTATTAAAGTATTTGCACCTGCTGGTAAAAGGAAGGATGGTGAGGTGGGAGTGAAGCAGCAGCTTTTCAGGCGGGGCTACAAACCCGTATATCCCAGCCAGGACCAGGGCATCTTGGATTACATGATCCACCGAGTTGTATCCAGGGGGGACCTTCTTCCTGTCCAGTGCAAGCCAGGCCTTGTCAATTCCCAGAAGGACCCTGTCCAGGTCCTCTACAGACGCGCCCATCCCAAAGTAGAATAGGAACCCCAGGTAAACAACCAGATGAAGCCTATGTCCAGCAAAGGCTTCTGTAAACTTGCACAATTTGTTGTATACAGCGCTAATCTTCTTCTTATGCTTGGTTTTGGTGAAGGTCAGCTCCATAGCTGCAGGGACCCCTGTCTTTTTGGCACTCCAGGCCAGCCCAAAGTCTGCCAGGAGGATTTTGATTCTTTAAGGCTGTTGCATCTGCAACAGCCAATTTTGACACCGCACACCCAAAGTTCTCCAACAGGTAAGAGATAGTATACTCCACCAGGAAGCAGAAGCAAGCAGCTGCATGAGCCCAGCCCATCTCCGGTATATTCTTAAATGGGAGCGTTGCCAGGACGTCCCAAACAAGCTCAATGGAGTTTACACAGTAAACTCCACCGAGGTTAACTGGGTCCAGGCGGGCATCCTTGTAGGCAGTAACTCCCACTCAGATGCCCCCTTGCCATGCGTCAGCCCAGCCAATGCCTCCCTGGACATTGGGAATGCACCGTGAATCCTATCTTCAAGCTCCTGCAAGACAGGGGGGACAGGAAAAGCTGCTTGGCCACATGAGTGGCAAAATTTGAGTAGAATATGGGGGGAACAAAAGGAACCAGGACCCGGTGGAGTTTGCCATCAACATCTTCTAAAAAAAGGTAAGTATTTAAGAATTTTAATTAAACTATAATTTTTTAGGTTACCTTCTTGGGTTTCTTCCTTGCCCGCCGCATCAGCCATCTTGGCCATTCTTGGCGCAAGAAGTTGAGCAGGCAATTCTGTGTCCTCTTTTCTGGCGCGCTTGGACGGCTTGAGATGGGCATAAATTTCTGGGTCATCTGTCCAGACAGACGGCGCAGAGAGGGCAAATGACTTGAACTGGAGGCCCTCAACCACTGTCTTCTGGATGTTGAGAAGACGCTTAATTGCCTTCTCCAGGGTGTCTGGTATTTTGATCATAAGGGCCTTTGCAGACATCTTGTTGATTTTTTCCCCAGTGAGGACGGCGGACTTCACTTTGGCTTTGACCTTGCAGTCAATGTCCTTTATTTTGGCAATTGCCAAGTTGAGATCCTTCAGAAGCTTCTCCAATTCTCTCATTAATTTTTTACTAACCTTTCCATATGTTTTCATAGCTTTTGCCCCAATAAATTCTGTATTATTTTGATACTGTTGCCTCTTTGTTTATTCCTTTTTGTTTTCCCACCTACTACATTATCCCATCTTTTTACCCATTTTGTATATGTTTTACGCTCATTTTGATGTGTTGTTTGCTTTGTGTTTTGCATTGCTTCTATAATTGCTTTATTGTTTTAAGTCTTTACACAGCCCCTTGTGAAAATATTGACAACAATTTGGTGATCAGCTAAATTTGAATTAGAAAATTATAGTGTTAACTGTTTTTAGATAAAGTTGTTACTGATTCAAATTCAAAACCTTAAAGATAAACTTTAAGCCAATCAGGAGCCAAGTGATAAAGTGATTGTTGTGACATAAAGGGTCATTCAATAATTCTTTGATGCATGTGCGCTAATTAATATGATTGGCTGGATGTTTTACCATTGTGCGCCATTGCCGCTGTGGCAAGTTGTTGATGGACTAGTGCTTAATCGGCTTCTGGGTTAGTACTAGTCCACCAACAACTTGCCATAGCAGTAATGGTGCATAATGGCAAAACAACCAGCCAATCAGTTTAGTTAGCGCACATGCATCAAAGAATTATTGAATGATCCTTTATGTCACAACAATCACTTTCTCACTTGGCTCCTGATTGGCTTAAAGTTTATCATTACCATTTTGAATTCTGACCAGCACCAACTTCTCTTAACACAATAAAAATTTCATTTTATAATTTAAAATTAGCTGATCACCAAAATGTTGTAAAATTCTTTTATAAGAGGCTGTGTAAAGAGCTAAAAATAACTATGCTCTGTATCTCAATATATGGCATAGTAAACATATGATTTTATAGAAATAAGCTGAACATAAAGAATACAACAAACTAAAAACAAAGCAAAATTAAACATTCAAATTCTTGATAAAAATAATATAAATTAAAAATGTTTGGTGGCAAGGAGTTTATTTGTGACAGGAAGAGTGATGCCTATGAGGCAGAATAGCACAGGGAAGAAGGTGTGAAGGTGGTGCTAGCCTGAGAGGTCTGGTGCTGGATGGGTGAGTGAAGCTGACATATGAGGGTTGGTGGGGGGGGGTTAAACCAATTGGACTGATTGCTATGGCTGTCATATACTACTTGTTGTATTCCTCTTCTGTCATTGGCTGGATTGGTTGGTAGGCAACTGTGGCACAGGGTGGAAGGTTCTTGTCCTTCTGTGATTGGTTGCCCATATTCACATGAAAGACAATTTGGGCAAACAAGTCGGCCACTATCTGCCAACCAAAGAGAGAATTGTGGTCAAGGACCCCAAGATAGAGATTGTTGAAAGCCTGTGGGCAGCGGTCCTGGAATGTGTCTCCACTATTAAATAACACAAAATTGGCCAGATAGATGTCTGTGTGGCCAGCTGGATAGACTGAGTCCTGGTGCCTGCATCCTTGGATAGCCTTGAGGGTGGTGGAGCTACCCTTCATCTGGTGGCTCAAGAAACCCCGGTGAATGAAATTCAAGCTATCAAAGAGTTAAGAAATTTTCTGAGGATGTGACTATACTCATAGCCATTTGTGTAATTGGGGTTTTTTGATAATAGACAAAACCCTTGGCTGAAACAGCCAGAAATGCATCAATAAATGTCCCCTTCTTGACCTTCTTCCTCCCTTTTTGTGTGGTAGCTTTTCCTTGCTCACCAAAATTGTCAGAAGTGATGGAAAATTTGTAATACACAATGAACATGATTTCATTGTAAAAACTTGTCAGGCATCGTACAAGCATGAATTTGATGACATGATTGTACAAAAAATCCTCACTGCTATCTTGTTAGTCCCTGCTGGAATTGGCCAACACCAAGACCAAAGCCACTTTCTTGTACATCCAGAGCTGCACCATGCACTCAGAAACCCAAATGCCATGGTGTGCAATTTTTTTCTGGACCTGGTTCAGGGGAAGCTTGGGGTCCTGCTGCAGGAGATTGAGCATAATCAGATATGCCTCATTGATCTGGGACTCTGGGCCTCTTTTGGCTTCTTGACTGTCTCAATCAGCTTCCCCTTGTTCATCAGGTTGTTGAATTCCTGCATGATGGTGACCCGGGTAAATTTTAATTGGGTGTCAATCTGGTCCCAGGTCAGGCCACACTGGTTGAGTGCCACAATTTTCTGAAGAATTTGGGTAGTGATGATTCAGCTTTTGGGGCTTTGGACTGCATGAGCTGTAGCCTGATTGGCTGTAGGGAGAGCAGGTTGGTTGTTGGTGGGCATTTGTTCCAAACCAGGGTTACCATTCTTATTGGCTTGTTGGTTAGCACCTTAAAAGGGGGCAGGGGCAGAGCTTGACGCTAAGTGACTCTCAAATAAGTAAAACTCCATAGGGTCGGGGGTCAAGTACAGGTCATCTCCCTTGTTACCCACATCAAAGACCTGGGTGTATACGGGTGCATCTGTGTTCTGAGCCTCACCTTCACAGAAGCTTTCTTGGTGTAAGGTCTGAAGGCTTGGGGTAAATTATTGTAAACTAAGGCCTTAAAACCAAGTATGTTTATATTTGTCAAGTACAAAAAGGTAAGCATTGTTTGCAATAATAACTGCACTAAGGCTCCTAAGAGCTTATATGAAGTGAAATAAGGACTGAGGCAATTTATTAACCCTAAGAAAATAAAATAAAGACCAGTCTTAATGACTGACAATTTGGTTAAAAAGTCAATTTCTAAGTCTGGTAAATGATCTGCACTAGCAGGGGGATTGAAGCTATCAACAATTAAATTGTGAGTAACACTATAAAATTTACCTAACTGGTGAAGAATATAGTCAAAAGAAATCATGAAGCTAAAATGAAAGCTAAGAAATAAGATTGGAGAGAAAAAACACAAGCCACAAAACCTAAGAAGTATCTTTTTGGGGTGCAAGTCAAACAATCTCAACTTAAATTTGAAACTGAGTGTCAAGATTTTAGGGTCTTGAGGCATTGTTTTTATTGGAGGACATTGTATTATAGGTGTTGGTAGAGGACTGTATGGCAACAGTCAGTAGCTACCAATCAGGTCTGTGGATATGGCTACGGCTTGGCAGAGTCCTAAGGCCATAGGAGAAGAAACACAGTTCTGCAGATAGACGGTGGCGTGCTCTATCTGGATACAACTGACTACTAGGTGTTGGCTAGTAGTGATACTATACTTAGATATCTTCAATCTCTAAGCCAAGGGTGATATTTTTTCTGCTCAATCTCTAGTTAGGAGAGCACTTTATATAGGGTGGATAGGCTCTCTTGCCAGATAGTTATCTGATACATCTAACTCTTACTAGTCAGTCTATCTGTTCCCCAGACTGCTAGTTTCAGCCCCCAGAGCTAGGCAGCCATGCCGGTCTGGCATGGGACTTTGATAGATTACCGGGCCTCAGCTTACTTCACCAGTGTGTTGGCAGCATCTTGTTTCCAATTTATGTATGTGCAAGTTTAGTTACCCTGTCTTTGGGTTTTTTCATCATGCATTATTCTTCTGAACAACCTTTTATATCAGTCATAGAATTCAAGGTATCTGGAGGTGTAAATGTTTAGCGTAAACCAACTTGCATTAATACTCTTGAAAGTTTCATCTTATTGGCTATTAATTGTTCTGTGATCATGGCTATTTTTGGATCAGGATCAATCTTTGGGTTATTGTTGGTGTATCAATTGGCCAAATCCAAGGGATGGGATAAGTTGATGCTTTTACGATCAAGCCAGCTAAATGGCAATTGACTGTTTAACCAATAAACAAAGGGGAATAATGGTCAAGTTTATTACATTATTCCAGAGGCTTGACATTTCCCCTGACTAGACTTGACCATATATTCTTCTCTAAACCAGAGGCCTTTTGCATATGGAAAATACTTCAAACTACACCAATTACACTAGCAAGACAGATGCTAGGCAGTACATTGCAGAAATGTCTGAAGAAGAGCGCAAAGTGTTCTACAGCCTTCTGCTCAAGGCCAGACGGGCGTTGATCTGAGGACTTCAAGATGGGGACTCAGAATTGGCGTTCATGGGGTTAGAAGACCCTTTCTAATCAGAGATACAAGAAGACGGCGAGCAGTCAGAGGAGAATGATGTGTCTACCTCTGGGAAGCGTCCTATTGAGGAACCTGTCAAAGAGTGGTCGCCTAAGCAGGCTCCTTGGGTCTCCAGCTGGGCGGCTGAGGGGCAAGAAGTGGATGTAAGTCCAGCCAGGGATCAATATGACGCCTTTGGGGGAACACAAGAATCTGTGTTTAACCAGTTCTGTCTGGGAGAGGAGGGCTTCTCTATCAAAAATCTATTCCAGGGTGAGGGTTTTATCCCTCTGTTCCTTATTGTGGTGACCCAGAAGCGTCCCCGGGTAGACTTGAAGAAGAGGATCACAATTACTGCTGGTGGGTTCTATGCAGTAGACAACTTGTCCTCTCAGCAAGATCTCTTGCAGGAATTGATGGGCTTTCTTGTGGACCTGGAAATTTTTTGTGCAATAGATATGCCAATTTTGGGGTTTATCCTCAACTTTGGTCTTGAGGTCCTGAAAAGCTGGATCCTCCCTTTGGATCCATTTCCTGAGGTATACAGTTCCTTGGGAGTTGAGAACTCTGATGCGCGGGATAGCCGCATTTGCTGGGCTACCAGGAGGGCCTGGGAGGCTCTTCATTGCGGCGACAAGAAGACAGCTCTCTGTGGAATGGCCTTGTGTGGGGATCTACTCTTGACCCCAGACTTATGTTTTCCTATAGGGACATTTGATGATATGGCGGCGCACTGGGAGAAGAATTGCAATAAGATAGGCGGGATTCAAGCTCCTTTGCTGTGTATCTATCAGTACATCTCAAATTTCATGCTTGATTGCATTGTTCTTTCTTGCTGTTTTCCTCTGGACGCCAGGATTGGGCATATGGACACTCATTAGGCCACCATCCCTCTCCCACTGGTTCAGTACTTGCAACAGCCAATTGCAGTGCGCAGAGTGTGGCTCAAGGTGGCTACCTCCTTTTTTGTCAGAGGGTGTACTTTCCCTTTTGTGCCTGTTCATAGCATGGTCCAGTCAGGAAGACGGCATAAGTCTTCTCAGGCCCAGGAGAAGATAGTGAATTGGCAAATTCTGGTGAGTCAGGACCCTAGCAACAATGAAGAGTCAGAAGAGGGCCAGGACAAGGAAGACAAAGATGAAGAGGACACCAAATACCAAGAGGGCAATCCTTAGCCCCCTTTTTTTAATAAACACCTTTTTTCTACAATTATATTTTTAGTCATTATATAAAATTTGTAAGGTTTAATTGCTGTCAATACTAGGCATAGTAAAGAAAGGTTTAAGGAATCTGGCATGCACTCAATTTATGAGTTGTCCATCTGCCAGATTTTTAATAGTGTATGCGTCCTGTGAGGTTTTTTCTATAACCTTGAAAGGACCCTTCCATAAGCTATCCAACTTATGGGATCAACCCACGACCTTGTTGTGGTATGAAACCTGGCTTCCCACTTTGAATTCCATCAAAGGATGGCGCTTTGCATTATTGGCTATCTGGCCCTTTGTTCTGGACAGGGAGGTTTCTGAGAAAGCTTCAGCTTGAAGCTTGATCAGCGTCTCAGCTAACTTAGTTAGGTACTGCTGATAAGTCATATCTTTGGGATTGCCCATGGCAGAGTACAGGATTGGTAGAATAGCAGGGTGGCGTCCATATACTAGCTGGAAGGGCAAAAACCTAGTGGTGCTGTGGATGGAGATGTTGTAGGCAAAGACCACAGCAGGCAGGAACAGGTACCATTCTGAGGTACAGGTATCTGCCAATTTTCTCAGGATGGACACTAATGTTCCATTCACTCTCTCCACCATACCATTTGACTCAGGGTGGTATGGAGTGAAGAGGACTCCCCTCACGCCCATGAGCTTGTTCAGCTTGGGGATGACATTGGCAGTAAAATTGGTGCCGTTGTCCGTGAGGATGAATTGAGGACATCCATGTCAATGGATGATACACTCTAAGATGAAAGTGGCGGTCAACTTGGCGCTTACTTGCTGTAGCGGCTTGGCTTTGACCCATTTGGTTAAGTGGTCAATGGCCACTATGATGTATTGGAGGCGTCCTACGCACATTGGGAGAAGACCTACGACGTCTATGCTTACAGTGTGCCAAGCAAATTTTGGTTCCACTTTCTTGTACTGGTGGCGGCCCACAAATGGCTTCTCATTCTGGCATTTGGAGCAGCAGGTGAGGGTCTCTTTGACGTCAAACAGAAGAGACTCCCAATAGTAGTGGAGCTGTAGCTGAGCAACTGTTTTCCTGAATCCCCCATGGCCTACTGCCTTGTGGGCAGCAAGTATGATTTCAGGCCTATCTGACGGACAAGGGAATAAGTACTTTTTACCTTTGTGATATTTGTAGAGTTTATTGTTCTCTACCCAACAGTCTTTTCTTAGCTCCCTTAGAATGGCCTGGACTTCCTCTGGCTCATCATCAAAGGTGGCTTTTACCATCTTGTTGTACATGTTGTCTGCTTGGGAGGATACCAGTGCTACGGTAGGCAGGCAAGACAGGCAGTTGGCATTTTGGTGGCTGGCTCCAGGGCGGTGGACTATCTTGTAGTCAAAGGCTTGGAGTTTCAGTGCCCATCTGGCAAGGCGTCCTTTGGGCTCTCTGAGATTCTGGAGCCAACTGAGGCTAGCATGGTCTGTTACCACAGTGAAATGTACACCATGCAGGTATACCCTAAACTGCTTATAGGCGTATATCACAGCGAGACATTCCCTTTCTGTGACGGTGTAGTTTTGCTTGTGGACATTAAGGGACCTGCTGGCATAGGCCACAGGATGCTTGGCTCCTTGGTTGTTGTGTTGGGATAGCACTGCTCCTAGTGCTGACAACAATGTGTCAGTGTGGACAATGAAGGGTTTGTTGAAGTCTGGATACATCAGGACAGGGCTTGACAAAAGACTGGTTCTAAGAGAATCAAATGCAGTCTGACACACCGTTGTCCATTCAAAGGTAGTCCTGTTTTTGAGGAGGTTGAACAGTGGCTTGCCAGTGCAGGAGAAGTTGGGAATAAATTGTTGGTAGTAGCCAACCATCCCTAGAAAGACCTGTATATTGTGTTTGCTTTCTGGTTGCTTCATATCCGTGATGGCCTCAACCTTAGCAGGTTGAGGGCAAAGTCCAGTTGTGTCTACAACAAAGCCAAGGTATTCAAGTTGGTCTTTGAAGAACTGGCATTTTTGAGGCTTTATCTTCAGATTGGCGTCAGCCAGTCTTTTGAATACGGCCTCTAGATGATCCAAATGTTCATTGAAAGTCCTGGAAAATACGTTAATATCATCCAAATATACCAGGACGCAGGACAACTTAAGGTCTCCGAGAATTGAATCCATAGCTTGTTGGAATGTGGCAGGGGCGTTACACAGACCCTGGGGCATGCATGTTGGCTGAAATAACCCTTGAGAGGTTATTATTGCGCACTTCTCCTGTTCTTCAGGTGGTAACTTGATTTGCCAATATCCAGAAATTAGATCCATGGTGGAGAAGTACTTGGCTCTGCCTAACCAATCTAGGGCATCATCAATCCGTGGGAGTGGGTACAAATCCTTCTTTGTTATCAAGTTGAGCCAGTGGTAGTCAATCACAACCCTGTTGCTACTGTCTTTCTTCTTGACTATGAGCATAGGAGAAGCCCAAGGGCTCTTAGATGGCACAAGCATGCCCCTATCCAAAAGCTCTTTGATCTCCTTGCTCACTACCTCCTCGCTGGCTTTGGACCTTCTGATGGGACGTAGGCAAATGGGCTTCTGATTGCCAGTGTTGATGTGGTGGGTGACATTTGTAGCACATCCTAGATCAAAGTTATCTTCTGCAAAAATGCAGCAATATTTTTTGAAAAGCTTGCTGGCCCTTTTGCGTTCTTCCTCTCGCAAGGGTGATAGGTCAGCCAAGGGAGTTGTTGCATAGGCGGAGGCTTCAACCTGGTCTGGGAGCCCCATGTGGGAGAAGTCACCAATGCAATGGAATTCATCTATCTCAACAACTGGGAGGAGGTGTACAAAGGCAACTACTTGGTGCTTCTTGATTTTTAGGTCAAATTCCTGTAAGTTAGCCAAAAGAACATGAATTTCCTGTTGCCCTGGAATGATGATTCCAGGGGCAACGCATGGTTCAAAGCAGGAGCAGCTCCAAGGCTGATGGATCTCCCCATAGAGTCCTTCAGGTATGTCTAGGGTTAACCCAGAGTTGATGACCATCTGGGTGCTGCTTCTTAGCGTGAAGGTTGACCTTGACCAAAGGGGGATGTCTTTGTGTTCCTTTATTTGCGTAGGCAGCCACTTGCCCCTTTTCCCCTTGATATGATAGGGTACTGCTACCACTCCGTCCTTGTACGCCAGGTAGATGCTCTTGGTTTCTTTTGGTGGCATCTTCTCCTTGGAGTAGTATAGTGGTATTGTCTGACTGAGAAGTGTCAATGTGTCCACTTTCATGTCTAGCTTAACCCTGTATTTGCAAAGAAATGCCGTCCCAATCATTATATCATAGTTCTGACTGGGCAAGACCACGGCAGGCAAAGAAACCGCAATTGACCCAAATCTCATTGGCAGTGAGCTGTATGCCCCAACCAATGTAGTGGTATGGATGTCAGCAGTACCATAGACCTTGGAGTGGGCTACGTCTGGAGCCAGACCCAGTCTTTTCACCAGGCAGGTAGAGACTATATTGTTGGGGGCCCCACTATCTATAATGGCCCGTACTTTTACCTTGTTCACAGAAATATCCACATAAGTACATTCAGTATAAGATTTGGATTGGAGATTTAATAGGTGGATACCCAGTGGTCCTGGGGTATCAAAATATTGGCAGAGGCTCTGGCCAATCTCAGGGAAGTGGGCTTCTATAGTCTCCAGTGGCATAGAGAACTTTACACCTTTCAGTGGCGGCAGGTCTCTGGACACGTTTGGGTTAGAACCAGTACATACCTCCTGAACTTGAGCGGTGTAGGGCTTGGAGACGGTCTCTACTGTGTTGGCGTCATTTTTCCTGGGGCGGCCTCTCCCTTGGGTGGGGATTGTATACAGGTTGTCTGCTACTAGCTTATGGATAGAGTCCTCCTCAAAGTCCTTTTCTGGTAGGAAGAGATCAGGAAGGGGCTGGTCAATGGCTGTGGGTGAGTCTGCGGACTTTGCCAGGATGGGTGTTGTCTCTTTGCTGGCAGGCATAGAGACCGCAGGGCTAACCTCTGGTTGCTGGCTGGCTGTTCCTCAATCGGGATCTTTTGGAATAGGGAGGGGATTGGCAGGACCAGTATATTCCATTACTGGCCTGCCTTCCCTTTTCCCTGTTTGCTAGGTTTGGCTACTGTGACCACATTGACAGAGGTGGGACTAGGATTTCCTCCTCAACAGTCTGCCGCAAAGTGACCTCTCTTTCCACACTTATTGCAGTTGCCTGAATTGCAATAGGATTTGTTTTCTCCTTTGGGCTTATCTGCATCTGAAGTGGACTCAGTTGGCTTGGGGGCTCAGGAGCGTTCCTTAAAGTTGTTAAAACTTTTACCTGACTGACCCTTGTTAGGTGCTTTGAACTGTGACCCAAGTCTGCTAATATAACTAGTGATTCTCTGTGTGTCATTGGACT
This sequence comes from Entomophthora muscae, assembly GCA_014839935.2. Classification (NCBI taxonomy): domain Eukaryota; kingdom Fungi; phylum Entomophthoromycota; class Entomophthoromycetes; order Entomophthorales; family Entomophthoraceae; genus Entomophthora; species Entomophthora muscae. The sequence goes on from QTSX02001481.1 coordinate 306,030, forward strand.
GGTTGAGTACTGGGAACATCACGTTGGCAAGCTCACAATAGGGTTGTAAGGCTCTGCTCATAGTGATGTGGCAATCCAAGTCAGAAAGTACTCCGGCTCCAAGGAGGATCTGCGCCTTGTGGTAGAAACAGTTGGCAAAGTTGGAGACAGTCTCGTACTTTTTAAAGGAAATATTGCTGAACTCCGCCTTTCTGGCCTGGAGTTTTGTCTTGCTGCCAAATTTGGCAATGACCGCCTGCTTGGCGTCTGCGTACGTCCACTCTTCTTGTGGTAGACAGAGCATGATAACGTCTACACTGGCGGGGTCCAGGGCATTGATGAGGGTAGTGGTCTTCATGTGATCTAATGACCCTCTCATAGACATCTTGAATAGCTGTAAAAATGTTCTGATGTTTCCATTATAATTGAATTTGGGTAAGTTCAATGGCTTGAACTTGTGGTCAGGTACCAGAGTCTCTTCTATTGGGGTGGCCACTGGTCTTCTAGTGGAAATAGAAGGAAGTCTGGTGGAAGTTATGGGCGTGAGGGGAGGCAGTGCCGCTACACCCATGTGTACATTACGCATGTACTGAGAGCCATTACTTTCATAATCAGATCCTACTTCATGAAAGTAGTCAGGAGAGGAAGTCTTCTGCCTTTCTGAGAAAGAGGCAGGAAGGGGGGACAGAGCTTGACCAGAGCTGCTACTGCCTGCTCTACAAGCCTGTGTCTCAAGCTTGCTTAGTCTTATAGCAAATTTGAGCTCCATCTCTTTTCTGGCTAATTTTTCTTGTACCAGTTGTTCCAGTAGGTTGCTGTGATTTTCCTCCAGCATAAGGACCGTGGAAGTAAGCGTATCCTGGCGTTTCTCATCCTTCATGCGCCCTTCCTCCAAGTGGGCAATACGCTCATGTGAGGACTCAAGATCCTCATAAAGCGAGCTGGCCAGTTTCCGTACACTTTCAATGGTCTCCCAAAGATCATTCTTGTTGTCCACGTAGGCGTCGTGGTACAGGCAACAATTGTGAGGGTCCAAGGCAAGCTCCTGGGAAGAATTGCCCAACTGGGGAGGGAACTTCCCATTTCTCAGACTTTCAAGCTTGCTTGCCAGCTTGTTGACGTATGCCACCAACTCATTATACCGGTTAGTACTTCTCTCGTCAGTGTCATCCATTATGCGACGTAGAGATATCTTATCAGGAGTCTCTCCATTTTGTGTCGCATGTTTGGCCAACTCATCAACACTTTGAGTTAGGCTAATACAGTGGTCTGCCACGTTGGTGATCCACTGTGGAGTGATGCCAGTACTTCCGAAGCAGTTGGCAACAATTTTCCTGACTTGAGAGTTGAATTGCTGTACTATCTCATCCACTCTGAAGTGGGCATGATTGGTGGTTTTGAACAGGTTCCTAAGAATACCCTGTAATGAGTCAAAGCTGGTATTCAACTTATTGATGGTGGCTAGGTGGGCTTCCTGCAACTCATTGTGGCTGGCCCCTAGCTCTGTGAGCTCCAAGCTTTGTCTTGCAACAAGTTGCTGCAAGTGTTTAATGCTTGGGTGAACAAAGTAAGAGAGGAAGTCTTTGACTTGCCCCTTTTCTTTGTTCAGTAGCTGGCTGATCTGCATGCTGTTAGCCTCTTGGTGCTGGCAATAAGCAGTCCAGAGGTTGGCAGCATTCAGATTATAACTAAACAGAGTGAACTCTGCTTCCTGTTGGGCCCCCTTGTGGCGACAACTGTGCAGGAGTGCGCCTAGCATAACACAAACCTCTTCTAACAAATACTGGCGAGGTTGATGCAGTCCAGGTGCATAGGCGGGGTCCAGGTGAAGGCAATCATCCTGGAGCTCAACATCTCTATGTGGCGTGATTGCCAAGCAGAGACTAGTGTCCCTCTTGGTGTCACTAGTATCCATACAGCCCCCAATACTTATCAATAAAGCTGGGGTGGGAAAGAGGAAAGGCAGCGCCTTGACTTGACTCCAATGGCAGCTCGTATTTTTAGTGAGCACCACTGTCAAGATTTTGGGGTCTTGAGGCATTGTTTTTATTAGAGGACATTGTATTATAGGTGTTGATAGAGGACTGTATGGCAAAAGTCAGTATCTACCAATTGGGTCTGTGGATATGGCTACGGCTTGGCAGAGTCCTAAGGCCATAGGAAAAGAAACACAGTTCTGCAGATAGATGGTGGCGCGCTCTATCTGGATACAACTGACTACTAGGTGTTGGCTAGTAGCGATACTATACTTAGATATCTTCAATCTCTAAGCCAAGGGTGATATTTTTTCTGCTCAATCTCTAGTTAGGAGAGCACTTTATATAGGGTGGATAGGCTCTCTTGCCAGATAGTTATCTGATGCATCTAACTCTTACTAGTCAGTCTATCTGTTCCCCAGACTGCTAGTTTCAGCCCCCAGAGCTAGGCAGCCATGATGGTCTGGCATGGAACTTCAATAGATTACTGGGCCTCAGCTTACTTCACCAGTGTGTTGGTGGCATCTTGTTTCCAGTTTATGTATGTGCGAGTTTAGTTACCCTGTCTTTGGATTTTTGCATCATGCATTATTCTTTTGAACAACCTTCTATATCAGTCATAGAATTTGAGGTATCTGGAGGTGCAAATGTTTGGCGTAAACCAACTTGCATTAATATTCTTGAAAGTTTCATCTTATTGGCTATTAATTGTTCTGTGATCATGGCCATTTTTGGATCAGGATCAATCTTTGGGTTATCGTTGGTGTATCAATTGGCCAAATCCAAGGGATGGGATAAGTTGATGCTTTTACAATCAAGCCAGCTAAATGGCAATTGACTGTTTAACCAATAAACAAAGGGGAATAATGGTCAAGTTTATTACATTATTACGGAGGCTTGACACTGAGTAAAACTCAGGATATTTATTAACTTGGCTTTGATTAAGGTGACTGAAAAGGAGAGATAACATAACCAAGTTTAGTTAGTTGTCTTAATGAAAGGATTTGAGGTGATCACAACTTGTAAATTGTTTTTAACTTGGTAAAGTTAACCTCAAGATAAAGGGGAAGATCAGAAAGCAGTTGGTTGTTTTGGCTAGGCCAAAAAAAGAGCAAAGACAGCAGAAGAGCGGGGAAAACCTGGTCCAAAGTGCTGACATGCGCAAGCAAAAAGCGAAAAGATAATTGACTTTGGAATTGATTTTAAACTAACTAACGTATAGGTCTGTGGTTCAAGAATTGTCTGAGGAACAAGGTAAGCTTTGAATATTGAAACTAACCATTAAAATAGATAAAATTTGCCAGTCAAATAAGGAAATGAAAAGGGAAAGGTTTGGTGAGAAAATTGACGTGATGATAACCAAGGTAGAGATAAAATAAAGTTGGTGTCCTTTGCAAAAATACTAGCAGCAAAATAAATGATGAAGGAGAATTCTGACACTTGGCTGATGCTGTCTTGTTCACTGGTGCTGTCAAAAATTTTGTTGTTGTTGTTGTTGAAAACCATTGTAAAAAACCTAGGATAAAATGACTAAAAGTAGAAGTTTAAAATTTTACGGCTTTATTTTTATTGTCATCACAAGTCCAGATTTGGAAATTTCTTGAGACTATTATACACAAATAAGGAGCCATGAAAATGAATAAAATGCCTCTGTTCCAAAATTGGATAGCTGCTGATTGGCTGTTGAACTGTTATTTTTCTATTTTAGGCTGCACATACTACACATCTTGTGTGACTTCATTTTGGTTTGTGTTTGTGAAATCTCGCTACTGGATTGCTCTATTTCTGTTTCATTTTAGCTCTTCTGTTGGTGCTTCATCTGAATCCTGATCAGATTATTATATATTAAGGAACAGCCTCAATTTATTTCACTTGTTGTGCCAAGTCATTTTGTTTGTGGTTTTAACTACGACATTTGCTGTTGTTATAACTTTGTATGTTGTGATAGTGATATTTCTTTACAGTAGTTTTAAAAGCTATGGCGACAAGCGAAAATACTTCGGATTTAAATGAAAAAACACAGATGTAAACAAAATTAAAAATAAATAAATCTATTGTAAATTAATATAAATATATTACTTTTAATTTCGTTTACATCTGAGTTTTTTTTTGGTTAAATCCAAAGTATTTTCGCTTGTCGCCATAGCTTTAAAACTACTGTATCGTTTTACATTTCGCCAGTTCACTGAAAATACTTAAATTATTCGATTCCTGAATCTTGCCCAACTTGGGGTTCACTTAAATCTGAGTTCATTTCGTTTAAATCTGAAGTACTTCTGCTTGGCGCCGTAGCTTTGAAAACTACTGTATTAGTGACTTTGGATGTGGCAGTTCTTTCGTAGGAATTTATATGTGATATGTCATGATAAAAATATGAACGGCTGTTTATCCCTTGATGTTGCCAAAAATTTGCATCGCCTATGATTTGTTCAAGACACGACTATCATCTGCTCTGCGGAAACTTTGGTTTGTCCATCTTAACTGAAAAGTACAGCATGTTAAGCTGATCTATCTCCCTCGCTGGAGCCAGCATATTTATCTGTAGTTTCTAACAACCCTATTTCTGGGCAGCAGCTGCTAGTTCGATACTCTAGATTCAAGTTAAGCTATCTGCTTGAGACGATGTAGTTTCTGGTGATGCAGCCCAGTGACAAAATACATTATCCTTGATTGCTCAAGCGTAAATATTAATGCTGGTCAGTTGAGTCAAATCCACCCTGGCTTTATTGCGTATAGACATCTTTGTAAGGAAGGACATTGTCTGACAGTTAAGCCTGTTGCTCAATGAAGCTAAGAGCTATACTTTGTTACCTGAATCATGAGACTATATATTAAAAGCTTAGAGTATTGCGGGACCTATTTTGGGGCAGAAAGGTCGGTTTGCTTTAATAACGTTGATAAACTTTCATAGCCTAAATATTATTGGCAGTCGGATAAGTAGATACTGTTTCATACTAAGCCATCATTCAGCCTAATCCAGGGAAGAGTTTTAAAAGACAAATTACTGTTCATTCCTCTGGCCTCTTGAGGAACTTCATTGCTGTCTCATATCCAACAAAGGTAGCAGCATTTGCAGGGAAGGAGCGGAGAAGAGTTGGGGCTAGTCCGCGGGTAAATCCACGCCATTTCCCCTCACGAAAGATAGTCTTTATAGTATCTGGGATAGTTAACTTTGTCGGGCTTGATTGGAGCCGACTTTTAATGATATCCTGTGGATAAGAAGTTAACCAGCAAGCTATTCCCGAAAGACCTCCTGAAAGAAGAAGGTACCACATGGGCAAATCACTATTTCGATCTACTTCGGGTCCGGCCAGTCGCTCAATGTAGAGATCTCGCATGAAGTGATACATTGCTTAAACGTCAGTTTGAAACGCTAGTGGTAGTCTTACAAAAATATCCAGCGAAACAAGCCATGTCTCGAGCTAAAGTTACAGTGAAACCACGATACATGCCAGCTAATCCGTCACGTTTAACGGTCTGCTTAGCACAATCTATAAGCCCGCGATATTTCGCCTACGTCACATTAAATACTGCCATAGACCATCCAGTCTTACATTGAAAAGTGTCTGGGTCTGCATTCTAATCTTAAGAAGTTCCATTGGGCAATAGAAGCAAGCAATGATAGAGCCCGTCATTGCGCCGGCAAGAGCTGTAGGGCCTGCACACAAATAAACTTCAAGAAGGCATGCATTTTACCGATTGGAAGTTCGCTTGAAGTTGGATCTGAAATAGGATTGGGATTAAGTTTGCGCCGGAAATACCCATTTGAAGAAAAGATTATAGCCGAACAAAAGCCTACGGTAATAAGAGGTGGAGTGACACCACGGTATAGTCCAGTGACCTTGAAATTTTAGAAGCCTAATGATTTCTAACCTTTTCCTTCTCTAGTGTCTTTTTGAAACAATCTACTGCTCCTGAATAAAGAGGTGTTGTCGCACTTTGAGTTTGGATGCGAACCTACTTATATCTTAGGTCATTTAACTTAAAAATAAAGAGAAACAAATGAGGTCGGATTAAAAGTGAATACCTTGACAGTATCAAAGGGGTGGCCAACTAAGACTTCACAGCAGCCACCTACCGTACCAGCAAGGAACTCGGTGACAAAAGGTCCATGGACGTGATGCGCCTCTTCAAAACTAGCTACTTCCATTATGAAATTTATTTTGCACCTTGGTGGGGATTGTATTTATATAAACCGGAATGGGATTGTAATCAAGGGGATAATATGGTTATTTGGGACTCAATTATTTCTTTCTTATTGGGATATTTAGTGTTAGAATGAAGATGTTATCAGTTGTTTGTATTTATTTGTTGCAACAATTTCGGCATTTCAAGCAGTAAAGGCAACGTGGCTAGTTTTACCGTCAGCTTTGAAGCACACCATATTGGTTTAATTAGTTTGTTTAGAGTTTAACATTTCCGAAGGCAGGCAGGATGAGTCAGATTTCCATAACCCTTGAAAACTATTACATCACAAATAAAGTGCATTTTAATTTTGAAGTTATAGGACGATGGCGATTTCTCAGGCGTCAAAAGTGAATTCGGTTTGAAGCCAATCAAGAAACACTTTTAATCCCACAAAGGTGATTCGAGTTTACGACACGGCCCGTGGCAGAGATGACTGAATAGGATAGGACACTTGTAAGCCTACATGTTTGGGCACACTAAGGGAGGTATATCCTCTCCAACCATCCCAAGGGAAGGTCTGAGACAAGCCAACAAGTCCTTAGAGGGAATGAACCATTAACTGGTCTCAACTCAACAGTGACGATGCCTAGCAATAGGTTGAAACGCGGTTGAGGGGCGTAACTTCACTCTATAGATGACGTTGATTTAGTGCAATTTGTAGGGCACCTCGACTTAAAACTCTTGGTGTAACTCAATTCAGACTATTCTACTCGTGTCCTCTTTTTTATAATCAAAAAACTTTTATTTTTAAATTCCATTTAATAATCAGCAGATCTGACTTCAATCTGGTTGATTCTATTCTTAAGCTGTTTAAATTACTTTAGTATTACAAGTTTATATTTTGATATAGACTAATCCTTCTGATTCTAAAGAGGAGTAAAACAAACAACCTGAGTCAATACTATACACAAGCTGCAGATAAGTATTTTACTTGCTGATTAAATGGGTTCAAATTTGAACTTGGAGAATTAGAACAGTATGTTATTGTGTTTTTCAGAGCTGTTGAGATATACGAAACAAACCAAGTTCAGAAAGAACTGAAGTTGCCCACTAAAGGATCTACAATTTGTTGACTTTTATTGCTAATTAATATAAACTTTTATTTTGTACGACTTAAGTTTGTTTCATATAACTCAACACCTTAAGTTTTTTACAAACCTGATTCTTTAAAATTTCAAATCATTTGTACAATTAACCAAATCTTAAAAGAGCTGGGATCAATTAAGGAACATTATATGATCTTTTTTAGCTGCTTTTATATTAGAAAAATTGGGATACTTTTATTAGCTAACCTTATTTACCAGTGGGCCAATTGATATACAGAAAATTATAAATATTTTTTAAAAAGAGCTCAACTAAAAATATCAAGCTTGTTGTCACCAAACTTTACTTGGGCAACTTACAAACAACCTAAGGCTCAAACAAAGCCATATATTTAACTAGATCTATGCTAAGGCAGTAGATTCTTGTTTTAACCCTACAATTCAAAAAATGAGCTTGCAGAAAAATAGGCAATTAGAGTTTGTCATGTTTCAGAGATGCATCGATAGAGCAGCAATTGTGCTTCACTTATCAAATTCATATATGATGGTTTAAGTTGGTACAGCTACATTGGTACTTGTAACTCTCACAAACAGTTTAATCCTCTTTGATATTATAGATATAGGCTTATCATTTACCATCTTCCAATACATCTTGTTCTTAATTAGGTTCTTATCCCCACCCCATTTTATATCTACTGATGCTCCAAAAAAAGTTAAGGAGATTAAAGACTCATATTAAATTTAGCCAACTCTGAACTAACATTATACTTTCTTATCATAGCTCAGAACGATCCTGACAAGGTACTCTCATCTATCAACCCAAAGCTCACAAATAACCAATCAGGAAATCAAAGCTTGTTAGACTAATATTTCTATCCTTCACAGTCCAGTATTGAATCTGTCGAAACCGCAGGCTCAACCCGCCAGCAAGGTTCCAACCAAGTGGGTTTGTGACCCGCAATCCGATTATCCGGTCACCCGAAGCCAGACTAGGAAGTCAACTTGAATTACCAAATTCAACAACATGAACAGATGATGATCCTTCACGGTGGATACCTCAGTTTGGTGCTTGACTCATTATCAGGATCAAGCCACCCCCTTCTTCCATCTAGCCGTGTGATCACCAATCTTGTTCCTACTATCCTTGATTCACATGAACTATATAATCACTATCTCTCAATAAAGATTATTATCTAGTTTCTAAAATATTTTTCCCCATGTAACTCTGCTAAAACAGCACAGTTATGACATTGATAGCACAGGTAGACTCTTCATCCTATCTTATCTTGAAAAATTCCGCCTGTTGCCCACACACGCCGCGGCCAACAAATCCTCAACAGAATTATGTCTGGCCTCCCGCCCAACTGGACTCTGTATACTCCTGGTACCAAGATACCTGATGGCTTTGTCCTCTACCAAAACATGGTGATCCCGCTATCCGCCTTCAACGCCATGTCTGCTCAAGGGGTTTTTTCAGGCACCCTCTTTGATGCTGCAACCAGCTGACAAAACCACCATGCCTGTCTATGTAGCACAAAGGCTTCACAGTGCCGCCTTGGAACCCTTTGCTGCGGCCAACAACAACAACACTGCCGCCTGGATCCAGTTCACTCAAAGCAAGCTGGCTCAAATGGAATGCCCACAGAGGTTCTGGATCGCGGAGATTTTCATTTGCCTGACCCATGACGCTGGCATCTGGTGCAACAAGTGGCACAAAGAACACACTGACAAGAACTGGAATACCTTTAAGCAGGACTTCCTGGCAAGGTTTGTGCTTAAGGACACAGCGCTCATGATCATACGACAAGTAAAGAATCTGACTCAGACAGGCACCGTCAAAGAACTCACCTGCGCCTACGAGGAACTCTGTCTCCGTGCCCCATCCAACATGGCTTTTGACACCCTAGCTACACACCTCATGTACTACGGCGCCCTCAAGTTGCACGTGATGAGGAATGTAAACCTGGACCAGGTAACCAACCTGCAAAGCCTGTATCGCAAAGCAGAAAAAGCGGAACAAAAATCCAACGCTCTACACAAGGCACAGACTGGGAAAAGAGAAAGGCCCAAGGACTCTCATCCAAGCGGGCGCTCTACTTGACCACCTCCTGGAGACAACGGAAACAACACCAACCACAAACCCACAGGTTTGAATGGGCATGGAAATGGAAGTAATGGCCAGTCAAACTGTACTCACTTCTGTGTCACCACCACCCAAGGCAACCAAGATGAGGGAAAAGCCTGGGGAGAGCACTAAGCAAGTCAAGCTCTTCCCACGCAACTCCTGACTTGCCCAATGATGAATACCAACCCAAGGACGTGGACCAATGCCCAATGATCTAAGTGCCCTCGGAAGACCTGGTACTATACACCATCGCCAGACATCCCAATAAATTAATGTCCTACCCTTTCCGTTTTCACAGTTACACAGGCTCAGCACTCCTGGACTCGGGTGCAGATCAAACCTTAGTCAACAGTAGCTTTGTGGATAAGTTCAAGCTGGCCACTAATCCTTTGCGGATTAAAAACGTGGTTCTGGCTGATGAACACCATATTGCCGTGACAAAGGAAACTGCCCCCTTCTCCGTCATGCTTGAGAACCTCCACTTCACCATCCAAGGTCCCGTCATTGACTTCCCTAAGTTTGACATTGTACTGGGACTAGACTGGTTACAAAAAAACAACCCCCATATGGACTGGGTAACCTCCGTGTTGACCATCAAGCGTGAAGGCGTCAACCATCAGATCTACCCTGACTCTGTGGACCAACTCCTATGTGACCATGTCTTTGTGCGCATCACTGAGACTTTGGACAAGAAGGAAACTCTGAAGGCAATTGACTGGGACTCCTGTCAGTATGAAATCATACACTTCAAGGACCACCAGGACACCTTCATGCCTCAAGATTGCAACATTGTGGCCCGCCATCCAGAAATCTTTAAGGAAGCGTTACCGGGACTACCCCCTGAGAAACACATTCAACACTCTATTCAACTCAAGGGGGCTGTACCCAAGGCACGCCCCATCTACAGGCTGACCCCAAACAAGGACAACACCCTGCACACTTATCTCAAGGAGGCACTGGAAAAAGGACTTATCTGCCCCTCACAGTCTCCCTTTGGGGCCGCCGTATTCTTTGTGGCTAAAAAGGATGGTACCTTACACCTGGTCACAGACTACCGCGCCTTAAATGAAGTCACCATTAAGAATCATTACCCACTGCCACTGATTGACGACCTCTTTGACGCCTTGGGAGGAGCCACGGTCTTCTCCAAGATTGATCTAACTGCAGGCTACAATCAGATTTGTATCAAGGAGGAAGACATCCCCAAGACAGCCTTCTGCACAAAGTACGGTTCCTACAAATGTGTGGTACTAAACTTTGGCATGACCAATGCCCTGTCCACCTTCGTAACCTTCATGAGCAAAGTGTTTGTGCCACACATAGGTAAACATGCCCTAGTGTACCTGGACAATATTATTGTCTACAGTCCCTTGGTGGAGCAGCACCACAAAGACTTGGAGGAAGTCTTTGCAACCTTGACCCAACACAAACTGTTGGCCAAACCCTCCAAATGCCAGTTCTTCCGAGAGCAACTACCCTTTCTGGGACACTTAGTCTCAAAAGACGGCATCAAACCTGACAGTCAAAAGATACAAGCCATCTGCAAGATGCCACCTCCCAAGGACAAGTCAGAACTACACACCTTCTTGGGAATGGTGGCCCATGTACAATGCTTCATACCCAACTGTGGCGTCTTGACCGCCCCCTTGTCCGCCATAACGGGCGCCAAGGCCAAGTTCATATGGACCCCCCAACATGACCTCTGTTTCAGACGCCTCAAAGAAAAACTCACAACAGCTCTCATCCTGCAATACCCCAAACATGACGGGGAATACCAGATGGAAACCGACGCCTCAGATGCATCCATTGGGGGAGTACTACAAATTAAGAATAGTGATGGTGAATTCCTGCCCATAGCCTACAAATTGCACAAACTGACAGATGGCAAGTGCCAATACCCTATCCACGACAAGAAACTGCTGGCCATCATACACTGCCTAGTCAAATGGCGCTGTTACCTAGAACAACAGGAAGAATTCACAGCAATAACAGATCACAAGTTGCTCATCTATTTCAAGACGCAAGCAAACCTGTCACGCCGCCAAGTGTGGTGAATGGAAATATTAGAAAGGTTTAACATGCTCATCCAATATAAGCCTGAGGCTGAGCTTGCCATGGCAGACGCTCTGTCCCGCCTGTATGTCCGTGCTTCAAGAGGAGAGAATGGGATCAACCCAGACTGGCCTCTCTTAGTGCTACGTACAAAGGACAAAGAATTCCCTGCAGGCACAACCAACATCACCAAAGAAACGGTCATCAAGAATGAACACCTCTTTGCTGACGTATACAGGACTCTTCACAGAAAAATGACAGATGGCACAACCATCCCCTACATTCTCACACATCAGAGAGTCGACACCATTCTTTGCTATCACAGAGATCTTGGACATACTAAGAGCCAAAATCTATACAAGTTCCTAAAGCATAAGGCCTGGTGGCCAACCCTATACCATAATGTCCAGGAAGTATTAGAACAGTGCAAAGTTTGTGAAAAGTTTGCTAAAAGCAAAACCCTGCCTAAGTCTGTACTCCCCATTCAGACCCAACTACCATTCAAAGTATGGGCTCTTGACATTGTGGGCCCCATGCCAGGAAAGCACAACAACAAAAAATAGATTATCACAGCCATTGACTTTGCGACAAGGTGGTCAGTAGCCCAAGCGGTGAAGGCACACACTGGCAACAACGTCCAACAATTTATTGGCAAAGAAATAATCAGCAGGTTTGGAAAGCCAGAACTCCTGATAACCAATGGGGGCAAGGAATTGACCTCTGGAGACACCAACGTGTACCTCACCAAGAATGGGGTCAAACACACTGTCACAACACCATACCATCCACAGGCCAATAGACGCGTAGAGCGGCTTAACGGTAGCCTTGTGCAAGCCCTAGCCAGACTCACCGCCGGGAGACCTGAAGACTGGTATAAGCAGCCACCAACTGCATTACTTGCGTGCCAAACCCAAGTGAACAGATCCACCGGAAAAAGCTTGTTTGAACTGGTATACAGCACACAGCCAAATATCATTCAAGCACTGACAGGACCTAAGTTGGAAATCCCAAGTCAAGTTTCCCCTTGTTTAGATCCTCAAGTAGTAGAGGCTAACAGCAAGAAAACAGCCAAAGAAAAGAAACACCTACAAAAAACATTTGTCCCCATCCGCAACAGACACAAAGTTGGGGACAAAGTTTGGGTCATGAATGTTGACAAGAGCAAATTACAACCCCAGAAAGTGGGGCCCGCAATCATCTTAAAGGTAAACAACAATAACACTTACCTCATGCAAGGGCTTGGAAAACGCAAGCAAGATAATACCTTACACCACAAACACCTACAACCCTGCAAAGCAAGACAGAAACAACAAGAAACCACCCTACCTGCCACCAAACAACAACTGATCAAATACGGCGCCCGGGCTCCTGACAACCTCCCTGACGACCTGCCCCCAGAGGAGGCCGACCTTCAGCCGGGGGGTGTCAAAACCGCAGGCTCAACCCGCCAGCAAGGTTCCAACCAAGTGGGTTTGTGACCCGCAATCTGATTATCCGGTCACCCGAAGCCAGACTAGGAAGTCAACTTGAATTACCAAATTCAACAACATGAACAGATGATGATCCTTCACAGTGGATACCTCAATTTGGCGCTTGACTCATTATCAGGATCAAGCCACCCCCTTCTTCCATCCAGCCGTGTGATCACCAATCTTGTTCCTACTATCCTTGATTCACATGAACTATATAATCACTATCTCTCAATAAAGGTTATTATCTAGTTTCTAAAATATTTTTCCCCATGTAACTCTGCTAAAAAAGCACAGTTAAAATGAATCCCTGACAAGAAAGAGCCCAGAAATTAAGCAAAAATTTGACAAAACCAGGCAAAAGAAGTTTTGATTGGCCTGAACTTCCAGGATTCAGGGAGGTAAAACCCAAATGACACCAAATGAGCCTCAAATCCAGAAACATCTTTCAGAGGTTACAAAAAGCATATGAATCACCTTAAGCATCTAATCAGATCATGCTAGTACCCAGAAAATTAAAAAGGATCTATTAGTAGCCAATAAGAAATTTTTATCAAACCAAGAATTAGTTTTTCAGAAAAATATAGCTAGGAAAACTAGCAACCCTTCCTGTCACAAATGATATTTTGCTTTTAATAATAAACAGAAGTCAAAAGCAATAATCAAACCCTGGTCCTTGCAATCTGCAGCCTGCCTGCCCAGAAAACCAAGAGCCAGGCTGCCCACATTTTTTAGCACAATTCAGTGGGTTATTTGATAAGCAGCCCACAAAGCCAAGGAGACTCACCAATGTTGCAACCAAGTTTACAGACTTGCCTGTCAACGTATCTTACAATACACAGGGGGCGCTCAAAGAGTTACCCCTTGACGTATCTAATGACATGGACCAATATTATGACAATATCAAACTGCGGGCACTTTCTCCTAATTAGGAGCACTATCAATTTGACCTGCTGATCCTGCGCAAGTTATTCCTTGGCTTCAAACCTTACATGAAACATGACACCCCCTTGTGGCTTTCCCCATATAGTATATTAATCACAATATTCTATAATAAACAACACCTTATTCTTATCATTCCTGTCCTTTCTATTGGACTGTTGTCTTCCCTAATTCAAATACTGAATCCTCATTAGTTCAGTTGCAACAGTGGTAGCAGCGGTAGGTTCACAACCTACCTAAAGAGAAAATTTCCCCCAAGAAAGGACAGAGTACAGGCTGTATGGCTACTCCCCACCAAGAAACCTTCCTGCCAATCCCCAAGGGGGACATCCCCAACAAGTACGTCATCTATCAAGATTAACTGGTACTTAAAAGTGTGTATAATTGGCTCCGCCTCAGGCAGTGCAATGCAAGCGTCACCCCGTCCCAATTGGATCTCTCCCAGCACATTCTCAACCTTCAACTCAAATCCTTTGCGGGAGGTTTTAAAGGAGCTGATATTGTCAGTTGGCTCCACTCCACCAAAACCTGCCTTTGTATATGTCAAGTACCTGAGCCCATGTGGGTTGCCACCGCTTTAGGCCGCCTTACAAGGCCTGCTTCAGTATGGTTCACCAACTGGGCTAGTCAAGAAATAGAAATTACCTGGGCGTTGTTCAGGGACGCTGCAAAGTCCCACTACAGTGAAACCTTTTCACCCATTGTAGTGGTAACTCCCCACTGGCTATTAAACAGACTGGGTTCATTCCTGAATATCTTGTCGCCTGGCAACAAGCTCTTGCTGCTGCCCCAGAAGCTGTGACTGATGGGGACGCCATGCTCCTTATCTTGATAGTTAATGGGCTTAAACCCCATATCTGCAAGTGGGTTCCCATAGGTTGCTGCACCTCCATTGATGACTGCTACAAGACCATTGTGAAGGCCAATAATCAGGCTTCAATGGGCTTCCACTGCTCTAATGATGCATCACCCTAACCTCATCCTGCGCCTGGCAGTGCTCACAACCAAGTAGGTTGCTGCCAACCATACTAACAGAAAAATTGGGTTAATTGCCCTCGTGAGGGGGAACTCCAACTAGCCCAGATTGAAGACCAGGTAAAATCCTGGGGGTTGTAGTTACGAGAGGTCTTACAACCCCACTTGACCCTCACTCTCAATTCCTTCTTGCAAAAAACCCCTGCAACTACAAGGTTCATGAAGTGGAGGACCTCAATGTCTTCCAAGTTCATAGCAACGACTCCATACTCCAAGAAAGCCACTATTCAAATAAAGTAACTTGCTTGGCCTATCCCTTCTGTTTCTATGAGAACACCCACAAACTACTGGTAGATACTGGGGCCAATCACACTATGGTTGACCAGGTGTTTGCCAACTCTCAACAACTAGACCAAGTACCAAGCAGGTTTAAGGCAGTACAAGTGTCTGACTCCTGTGAAATAGCAATTATCCATGTCAGGGATCCAGTCTTGGGCAGCTGGCCCGTTGTTTTTGGGGATAACTTGGGCCAGGTTTCTTGCAGGCAGGGCCCACCACAAGATAGGAGCTAACTTGAGAAGGTAGGACGCAGACTTCCCCACCCAAGACCAGGGGCCGGCGGCCAGTATAATGGTGTCCACCACCCCTGTGAGGGTGATGTACACTATACCAAAAAGCTTGCCGGTGTGGTTGGTTGGTAAGTCAGGCAAAGAAGCGGGCATCAGTTTGGGTGTTACTGGCGGTTCCATATGGATATTGTAGGCCAGGAGGTAGTTAAACTTTCCTCTAAACAGTTTGGGTGTAGAGAATATCCACGGGCCTTGGCAGTTGTATCTGACAGCGGATTGGATGCGGGCTAATGGATCTAGTTCAATGATTTTCTCTGGCGTGTAGTCCTTGTACTTGGGTTTTAAAGGATACTCAGTGAAATAGACAGGCCCAAAGGTACACCAACTGGACAGAATACTGCAGGCAGTGGGGCAGGCAGACCAGAAGATCTTGAGCTGAACTGATAGACGGCAAATACAAAACACAGTAATAGCTGTATAAGCCAAAGTAACATAACCTTTATTTCAAAATGGCAATAAGTTTAGAGGGCGGGGTCCTTGGGTCTATATAGCACCCCACCTCCAAACTTAACATTTTTTGTGTGAGTCATCAGGGCATTGGGAAAGGCAGGGCCAGGGTAATTGGGGACTTGGGTCTAAAGGCAGCAAAATGGCGCTCAGCCCGGGAGTTCTTTCATTGGTTGTGACTCTCAATTTAGCTACCTGATTATCTTGCTCTAGCGTTGTGGTCATGGGGCCAGGTTGCGGCCTGGTGCCTCTTCCTTGAGTTGGCTCTTGATTGGTTGCTGGTGAAGACTTCAAACTCATGAAGCTAATAGTTGTTGCCTGGTTGCCTCCATTAGGTGTTGTGATTGGCACTCCACTTAGCGCAATAATTTCCTTGGCTCAATCTACTTTTCTGGGCAGGTTGTCTTCTTCAACATCAGCTTGCAGGGGCTCAATCCCAGAAAAATGTGGGTGGTTGGTCTCGCAGTCCTCTGGCCCAGCAGCCTGGGGGAATCCAGGTTCCGGGTTTGATTCCCGCTCCTGGGCCTGAAGTTCCAGAGGGGAAAAATTGTCAATCCTGATAACCCATGAGACAACACCCTTCTTGGTGAGAATGGGGAACATTCAGGTTAAGCTCTCTGGGCCAATCATGGCAGGGCTCAGCCACAACATCATTGCTGGCCTTGACTGGCTCTGTCACAACCGCCCTACATCAACTGGGATACGTCTGTAATTACCCTCAATAGAAATGGGGTTGGTTTTCAGATATATCCTGTCAAGATAAATAAGTTGCTTCACAATACCGTGTTTGTTAGAATAACAGAAATGGGCTCATACAAGTTCAAGGGGGGAACTAGACTTCAATCAATGCTCAGTCAAAGTTATCCGCGCAGAACCACCTGCACCCTCCCCTTGACTACTCCACCTCCACCAGCACTTGTCGCTCTCCTCGAGGAGTATAAGGAAGTTTTCAGTGAAACACTGGACCAACTATCCCCTCCCCAAGAGATCCAGCATGCTGTACAACTACAAGAGTGGCTTCCCAAGGCATGTCCCCTCTATTGATTGACACCAAAAGAAGATGAAACCCTCTGCCAGAACCTTGTAGATGCACTTGATAAGGGCTTCATCACCCCTCAATTTTTCCATATGGGGCTGCTGTCTTCTTTGTAGCCAAGAAGGACGGGTCCCTTTGCTTGATCACAGACTACCACATCTTAAATGGAGTGACTGTTAAGAATAAATACCCCTGTCGTTGATTGACAACCTATTTGACACACTCGCGGGTGCAAAGGTCTTTAGCAAGATTGATCTCACCGCAGGGTACAACCAGGTCTGCATTGCACCAGGGGATGAGGCAAAAACTGCCTTCCAACACGCTACGGGTTGTTTGAGTGCTGGGTCATGAACTTTATAATAATCAACGCTCCTTTCACTTTTGCCATGTTAATGAACAAAGCATTTGAGGAATTGATTGGAAAGTGTGTTGTTGTGTACCTTGACAACATTATTGTCTTCAGTCAAGATCAAACCACACACCTCTAACACCTTTGTGCTGTCCTTGACACCCTTTGGAAAAACCAGTTGAAGGCTAAGCCCTCCAAATGTGAATTCCTCAAGTTGGAGCTCTTGTTCCTTGGGCACACCATCTCTGCCCAAGGGATAAAGTCTGACCCTGCCAAAATCAAGGCAATCACAAGCATGCCACCCCCCACCAATGTGGGCCAGGTGTGTACCTTCTTAGGCATGGTTGCCTATGTTTGCAAGTGCATCCCCAATTGCAGAGAACTTATTGCACCTCTCACTGAGCTCCTGAACACTAAACAGCGCTTCCATTGGACCCCTGCCAGAGATCAAGCCTTTGAGACATTGAAGCAAAGACTTACAACTGCACCTGTATTGCAATTTCCCAATTAGAACCACCAATACAAGTTTAAGACTGACGCCTCTGACAGGGCCATAGGGGGTGTGTTACAGGTAGAAACTGACAAGAGCGTTTTCCTCCCCGTAGCATACAAATCCAAGAAGCTCACTGACTCAAAACAACACTACCCAATCAATGACAAGGAATTAGAGGTAATTGTACACTGCGTCAAGAAATGGCGCTGTTACTTGGAGGGGGCCACATTTTCACTCTGTGTCCTGACAGACCACAAGTTGCTCCAATACTTCAACACGCAGTCCCACTTGACACACCACCAGGCAGGCTGGGTCAAGCGTCTGTCTCCCTACCAGTTGCACATTGAGTACAAGCCTGGTAAAGAACTTGTCACAGCGGACGTGCTCTCTAGGATCTACGTAGCCTCCATCACCGGGACAATGGTTTGGACCCAGATTGGCCAATGCTTTATCTCTGCCCTGAGGCAACCTAATACAAAAACCTTAATTTGGTAACCATCTTCAAGTTAAAGGACAATGAAAGTCAGTTCACCACCAATGCGGGCAACGTCTGCCACCAGGCAAAGACAGGTGAAAAGACGCCCTATATTCCTATCACACAACAAGGTGACACCATACTACACTATCACTGCACCTTGGGTCATGTCAGAGGACGTAACCTCTTTGAAATCATGAAACGTAAGGTTTGGTGGCCGTGTATGCGCCAAGACATCTTGGACCTCCTTGAGACATGTGTGTTGTGTGAAAAGAACATGTCTAAGCCTGCACCCCCCAAGTCCGTCCTACCCATTAAGTCCATGGAACCCTTTGAGCAGTGGGCCCTCAACATTGTCAGACCTCTCCCCAAAGACCAAATTGGGAAGAAGTACATCATCACAGCCATCAACTACTTCACCTGTTGGCCAGTAGCATGGGCAACCACTAATCACACTGCCACCACCATCACTCGCTTCATTGGCAAGAAAATTGTGGCCCGCTTTGGGCAACCCAAACACCATATCACAGATGGTGGCCCCAAACTTGTTGGGCATGTCATGAAGGTGTACTGCGCCAAGAATGCCTTCCAACAAATAGGCACAACGCCCTACCATTCCCAAGCCAATGGATGTGTAGAGCAGCTGAATAGTTCACTGGTCCAATTGATTGCCAAGCTCTTACAAGAACACCCTAATACTGTGTGGACTGAACACTTGCCTACTGCCCTGCTCATTTTACAAGCAAGGGTCAACAGGGGCACTGGGTTCAGTCCCAGCATCTTGGTCTTTGGGACGCCTGATAGGTTAGCAGGAGTAGAACAAGGAAAACTACTATCCACAGTGTCTATAAAACTCCCCTTGTTGCCTACTCCTTCTCTAAGCCAGTGGCGCGCCAAAGCCTGAAAAGTCAAACACAAAAGAATTGAGGGAGGAACAAAGCACCTCAAGGCCAGATACGCTGTAGGTGACCCCGTTTACGCCCTCAACCCCAACTCAGCTAAGTTAGAACCTAACCATGTAAAGTTACGCCTCCCCCTTAGGCCTCCGCTTCAATTCCTGCCAAATGCTTGGGAATTTCTACCAAATTATGGTTGAATATTTATCTAAAAGGTTACTGAAAAAGCCCAAGAAAAGCCATCAATTTACTATTTTGGAATTATTCAGAAGATGCCTCCACCTAATCCACCCAAGAGACAACTCTGGTTAAATATCATGTGCAAGAGCGGCCAGGAGCAGTGATAATTGCATCCAAAGCATATTCCTGATGTTAGTTAGTTCAGTTTTCCTTTTGACTATGTCCGTTCAAAATTTTTTAATATCTTCCTGCCTCAAGAAATTCATTTGTATCCGCTCATATCATTGGTCAATTGGTTTGTGATATTCAATCTACCACCCTAATCCTATCCCACCCCTTAAATGAATGCAAGAGCTGTAAAAGACCTTGCTTCATCATTCTCTAATCTAATAAAGTTCAAAATTTGTTAGTAAAACTGGCCATTTGGTTTCGTCTGTTTCTTTTTGTATTCAGTTGATCCCATCCCCCCCTTTGGCCTCCCAGGAATTGTTGGTAGCAACCATTTGGTTGTTGCTGAAACCATGATTTTATTATAGTTGAGAGCATGATTTTATTTCCTACTAACCTGCTCCCCAATTCTCACAAACCACTTGGGGCCCTTCAAGATAGCCACAATCTATGACAATCACACCTACCAACTTAAAGATGCCCAAGGAAACACCAAAAAGCTCCACCACAATTGCTTGCGCCCCTGCTGTGCCATTCCCACACAAAGGTTGTTTGTGTAGACCTTCCCAGATCTTTCACAAACTCCGATCCTGGTGTCTGACAACAAGCAGGGGGCAAGGGGGTGTTGCAACCAAGTTTTCAGACTTGCCTGCCAACGTATCTTACAATACACAGGGGGCGCTCAAGGAGTTGCCCCTTGACGTATCTAACAATATGGACCAGCCTGATGGCAATATAAAACTGTGAGCACTTTCTCCTAATTAGGAGTGCTGTCAATTTGACCTGCTGATCCTGCATGAGTTATTCCTTGGCTTTAAACCTTACATGGAACATGCCACCTGCTTGTGGCCTTGTGGCTTTCCCCATATAGTATATTAATTGCAGTATTCTATAATAAACAACACCTTATTCTTATCATTCCTGTCCTTTCTATTGGACTTTTGTCTTCCCCAATTCAAATACTAAACCCTCATTGGTTCAGTAGCAACACCAAGATTGGAAATGTGCCTAATTAAAGGTGTGTCACCAAGAGCCCAGACCTACGCAGAGGCAGTGGCCTGCCTAAAAAAAGGTTACAAAAACCTAAAATTACTACTCACAATAAGCAGCAGCCAGTACCAGCCATTAGCATCCAAACTGAAGTGTATTTGGTTGGGTTGCGTAATATTGTGAATAGAAGTGAAAATTATATCATCACCAAATCTATTTACCAACACCAGCCAACCCAGAATTAGCCAGCCATGAAGCTCCCTCAAAATGTCAACTTTCTGATGGAAGAATGCTCACAGACCTAAAGCCCATGATTTCTGAAGACGCAAAAGTTACTAGTATAAAACCCCAGTTATGTTGAGAATTGTGGTATTGTCATTCTGATAATAAATTTCAATTAAACTTTGGTTCAAGAAAATTCTACCTTATCTAGTTCTAGTTTTCTTCCACCTTCACCCCAGCCCCGCAGACTCAAAGGCCCCTGCCAATCCTACTAACAAACTCACAGCCTCCTTGCTCACATTATTCTGTTTACCCAAATCACCCTTTAGACCCGTATATTTTACCAAGTACTCTTCAAATCCTGTCTACTATGAGTCTAGCATGGAGACTATACTTATTGCTGACCCTTTGGCAAGAACCAGAACCCCAGAAATATTCAATCACAAAGAAATTTAATGCACAGTGCAGCATAGGCTATTTTGCAATAAGTACAATTATCTGTCTGCCTACCTTGTACCAATGACCTCTTTTCTGACCCTGCGGCCTGAATGCCCGCAAGAAACTGTTGTCACCACTGATGCCACCTCCACTCAGATGTTTAGAGTATTATATATTACTCTTACAGGCTTGGTGAACTCCATGGTACCAAACTTTGGCCCTTGGTTCTTGCTTGGTTGATTCTCATCCTATGTTATCAAGTTGGCTTTCATTCTATGATGAGTACTACTCTTTGTCCTGGCAGTCCTCATACCTGCATCAAACAGTGCTCTCATCTACACTTGGTATCCTGACAAAGATTAGCTGATCAAACCTAAATTAGTAAGGTCTTGCCCAATAAGGCACAAGATTATAAACTATACCGTGTAAAGCATTTGGATTTAAGTTTAAAAGATAAAGGAAAGTAGGTATAAATTGAAGAAGTACTTTTAAAAGACCTGCCAGAAACTTATGGTTAGACACAAAAGGTGTCATAGAGTTAACTAGTCCTAAACAAACTACATAGAACAAAGTATTAAATAAAGATTTGTTTGTAACCAAAGGTATATCTATGTCAGGATATTCCCCATGGGAATATCTCAACATAAAACTAGTCAAGTTATCCCTAATGTTAAAAAATGGTGGCAACAAGCTAATTGCTTGTTGTCTGGCTATCTCCATTCTAATTATGCTAGCTGTTTTATCTCTGGAAGCAAATTTAGACCTAACAAAGTATTTACTATAAACCTAAGTTCTCTTTTAAAAAAATGATAAACTAAGTAAATTTCAAAGTTAGAATTTGAAGATTTGAAAAGAAAAAAATAAAGATTGAAGAAAAAAACCTGTGATAATGATTTGGGAAAACCATTTGGAATTTCAGCTTAAAAGCCTACTCTTCTAGTGTCTTTATTTATAAGGTAAAAAAACCAAGTCCTGGGGAAGATCTGCGTGGCAGAGGGATAATTTCTTGACAGGTGGTTTGATAACCAAGGGGAAAAACACATGGTGGTGGGGAAGCTGTTGACAGCAGAAGCCAAAGATCTACAGAAAGCAGAAGACGGCGGTTGCGTAAGCAGTTAAAGTGGAAGAAAAACATCTTAAAGTAGGAATTATAATAAAAAGTGAGTAGAAACCGTGCGTAAAACGCGGAAGCAAAAGCAAAACTCGAGAGCGAAAACAAAACCCAAAGCAAGAGCAAAAAACAAGGTAACTGTTTTGATTTAAACTGGCTAATAAAATCTATTTAAATTTAGATTCAAAAAAGAAATCTAAACTTAATCAAAAGCCTGCCCTTTGGGGCAGAGCACGACATAAATACAAAAATATCTATATTTTAACAAGTCTAATTTATTAATCCCTATGATGAGCAACACTTCATTATATCCAGTGGTCTGATAACCTCAACCTTGTGCTAAATCTTGAAACCATAAAGACATTTTGATCCCTGGAATCAACTTGCTGTTAATTTGATTCCTGGGTTTCAATCAGCTTTTCTGGTTAATTAACTGTTTAGTTAGACACCAAGTCTCCTGGAGTGACTTAATTGATCCTGCCTTAATCCCATTAATCAGCTTGGCCTAGCTAATTTTAGGGATTTAACATCATTATTCAGATAAATATCAGGGCTTAATAGAATAATTATTCAAGGAATTCTTACAAACTATTCATATAATCCCTAAAATTCAGCCTATGAATCTTAAAATACACAAGTGGTTTTATTAAGTAAATCACCCAAGGTGACTATTGTATGGTCACAATAGTATGACTATTTTTGTGTGAATCAACCATCTTCACAGAAAAGAATGATGAGAATAATCAATATGAAAGGTTGGAGATTTTAAATCTACTTCCTAAACATGCTTCCTTCTCAAGGAGTTAATCTACTGTGACAGGGCTGTTATAACTTAACTAGTTATAGTTCAGTACTAAGATTGAAGAATATAATAGCCCAAAGAAAATAACAGAAAATAAAGATAAAATAATAGCTTTATTTAGAGCTTAGTAATATTATACTGTGAAAGAAAGCCACTAACCCACAAGAGGGTGGCATTGGGGTGTGATCCCAGTACATTAGTTTTATAGCCTGCTGAGACAAACAAAATAATCTCAGCCTAAAAATAAAATTGAAGTGAATCCAAATCTATTGTAATTCAATATGAATTCCTTGATTTTCACTTTTTTTCAGACTGAGTTGATTTTGTTTATCTTAACAGGTTATAAAAATACTGTATGGTTCAAACTACAAACAACTTATTGAATAAATGTCATATGAAATTGGGGTTTCTCCTAATTTGAAAATATTGTATATATCTCAATATTGGAGGTGAAAGGGTTCATACTGTTAGATATATCATGAGACAGCTCTACAAGAAGCACCTACATATTGTGAGTGTGAGAGAGGGGGGGCTAAACTAACTAAGTTTGGCTCTCATCCTGGGGAAAGGATCCACCAGAATACCATTCAGTGTAAGACTGGTATGGCCGCTTGAAAAGACGTTCACAAGGAGGACACAGCAGAAATTTGGGGGAATTAGGATTCCAAACCCATCAAAATTATTCTGCCAAGCAGCCAGGTGGCGCGCTTGGGGGTGTGTTCTTGGATGCCCAAACTTTCTCTTTGATCCAGGTTAACCAGGTCCTCAGAGGGGAGGGACACTGAAGGGGCCAGACTTGGGAGCATTGAGGGAATTGTCTCAAGGATGGAAAGCTTGAGGTCATCACAGGTCAAGCTCCTTACAACATTCTCACTGGTAACAAGAATATTCTGAGCCTGTCCGGGGAGGTCCTCAAACATATGCTCAAATTGACTGGGGTTGCTCCTAACGTGGTGGAAGGTATGGGAAACACAGCTCCAAAGATCTGGAGAAGTGGTCCATATCATCACCAAGGCAGGAGCCAGGGTGCAGACCACAAACTTCAAGAAGGAGGCCAACATTTACAAACTGGGGCAACAACACAAACAGAACCAAGTTTCTTAAGGCCATTTTTCAAAGAATCAAAGAAAAGAGAGATTCTAACAGTAAATGTTGCAAAGTATATAAAAACAACAGCCACAAGCTAAATGCCTTGGCAGCAACAGGTGGAGCTTCCTGGAGTGTGTTTGTAGTATGGGGGTGGTAGATACAATCTATACAGTTGGTGAAGCAACAGAAGGTGCTTTTTGAGGTGTTTAAACTGTATAGAGGACAGCAAAGCAAACATGAGGCAAATTTGAACTTGAAGTAAGTATTTATAAAGCTTTTAATACTAAATTCAGAGTTTGAACTTAATTTTCAAAAGCAAAGGAGCTAAGCGTATATGTTAACACTAATGTTAACTCTAGAAGCACCAAAAGCAACATCGTAAACCTGGGAAGGACAAGGAAGGTAAAGAATAGTAATTTTTAATACTAACAAGGCTAGGGATAAAAAGGGGACTCAAAAGGCCCCAAAGTTAAAACTTTATATTTAGAAAAGTAGAAACCTTTTAATTTGAAAGAATGAGCAAGCAGGGGACCAAAAGTCCCCTGTCTTGCTTTAAGGGACATAATTGAAATTCATGAGTCACCTGACTCAGGGACTTGATTTGATTGGCCTGATGAGAAATTTTGCAGAGAGGAATTCAATGAATTGGAGTGTTTCCCACTAATTTCTGACTTTTCCTCTGATTGGCTGGCATTACTGGAGTGGTTCAAATCAGCATTCAATCCAGTTGGATTGGAATTTGATGTTTTAGCAGTAGCGCGGCCTGGTTGTTTAGACTTAATTAATTTCAAATACGGACAAGCCCAAGCCAATAAATAGTCTAAATTAATCAGATATTTCTCCCATGTGGGAACAGAGTTCAACACATCAATATTTGCCACCTGGGAAGGGTATGCCAACACAAATATTTCATTAATTGTGTGGGCTAAATCCTCAAGGGAATTAAGGGGCTTGGCTGGCTTCTGGGCAGATTTTTTTATGTGACACAGGAAGATTGTCCTATCCAAGGCTAAAGGGGGAAGTGAATTTACAGTGAGATATGTTGGCAGGCAATGTGTTGATCTCAGTTTTAACAGGAACATCAGGGGAGATGAGTCTTGATAACAGGTGCATGATTGTCTTTTAATTGATTGGCAGTGGGCAATAGGGTATTGTAATAGTCTTGTTTGCTTAAGTAAAGGTAAACCCTGTGATTTTTTATGAAAATATATTTGTCACTGAAGAATTTCACAATATATGTGTTATGCTCTGAGAAGTGTTTGATACTCTTCATGATACTCTGTTTACTTAGTCAAGTTTTTTTCAGGTTTCAGAAAAGACACATAATGAGGTTTCAGAGCAAGTGGTGTTTTCTGCAAAGTGATTTTCTGTTAGGGGCAAGAAGATGTTCAGTCAACTGATTCTTCTACAAGATATTTTCAGTAACTTTTGACCCAACTATAAATTTCTGCAATTGTAATTTTTTAGATTATCAAAGACAAAAGATAAATCTACTTTAATAAATACAATTATTAAAAATATCTTGATGTTTTTAATTTTGTTTTATTACTAGTGAAATTTAATTAAATTGGCCTTTAAAAATATATGTTTTTAAAATTGAGCCTGTTAAGTGCAAAAAATAAAAAATAACTAAATAGTATAATTGAATTATTGATTAGTAAATATATAGTCTTTAAAAATTGTTATTGTAAACTAAAAAAGTTACACATGAAGAAAATCATAGTTGGATCAAATTTGACTGAAAACTGCTGTAGAAAAATTAAGTGTCTTAAAATCTTTTTTCCCAAAAGTTAAGAAGAAGATGATACTTTATTTGATATAGAAGAAGAATATTATATAGTATCATGCCAAGCCACATGCTGTCCAAGTATTGTTCCTCAGAACTCAAAATGTCTGATCTTCTTATAACACTGAAGTGTGGCAATAGTGCCACCTACTATTTGACAGATGAGTCATTTTTCGGAGAATGACTTCCTGGGAGAGATTAATAGAAGATATTGCAACATCAGGTTAATTTTATCTGAACTACATGATTGAAAGTATTCTTAGTACAGTAGTTTTAAAAGCTATGGCAACAAGCAAAAAGAACTCAGATTTAAATAAAATCCAAGTCACGCAAGATTCAGGATTCAAATAATTTAAATATTGTTGGTTAATAAATGAAATGTCAAACCAAAAACAAAATTTCACTTGCCCATTATACAAAATAATACCAAACATCAAGTGGTGTAGTTCAACCCACAAACAAAATGAACTGACACAACAAGTGAAATGGATGGATGCTATTCTGGAGTATATTATAATCCAATCAGGATTCATATGAGACACCAACAGAAGGACCAAAATGAAACAAAATATGAGTACTCTAGAAGCGAGATTACACAAACATGAAACAAAATGAACTCACACAAGATGTGTAGTATGAGCAGCCTAAAATAGAAAAATAACAGTATAACAGCCAATCAACAGCTATCCAATTTAGAAACAGTGGCATTTTATTCATTTTCATGGCTCCAGATTTGTATGGAATGGTTTTAGAACCTTCCAAATATGAAATTGTGATTACAATAAAAATAAATCATTAATTTTTAAAATTTCTACTTTTAGTGATTTTATCCTAGGTCTTATTTCAATATGGTTTTCAATAGCAACATCTTCAACGGCGCCAGCAGCCAAGCCAGCAGCAGCCAAGCCAGCTTCAATGGAGGCAAGGCTCAGAACGTGGAGGCACCTGTTTACACCCAAGCCTTTGAGGCGGGTAACAAGGAAGCTGACCTGTTACTGTCCCCCGACCCATATGGCTTTGACTTGTTTGAGAGTCACTTTGCGTCTAGTGCTGCCCCCGCTCCCACACCCACCCCTGCACAAGCTGCTCACCAACCAACCAATCAGGATGGCAACCTCAATTTGGAACAACTTCCCACCATCGCCCAACCTGCCCCTCCCTCAGCCAATCAGGCTTCAGCTCCCCCTGCCCAGCACCCCAAGCAACAAATCATCACCGTCCAAATTCTTCAGGAAATTATGGCATTCAACCTGCAGGGTCTGTCCTGGGATTAGATCACTGACCAATTGCAATTTACCCGAGCTACTGTCATGCGGGAATTCAACAGCATGATGAACAGGGGGAATCAGATCGGGGCGGCCAAGAAGCCCAAGAAGGCCCAAGAGTCCCAGATAACTGAGGCATACCCAATCATGCTCGACCTCCTCCAGCAGGACCCCAAACTTTCCTTGACACAGGTCCGGAAGCAACTTGCTCACCATGGCATTTGGGTGTCTGAGCGCATGGTGTAGCTCTGGATGTACAAGAGGGTGGCTTCTGTACGGGTTCTTACCAATTTTGCCGGCAACCAATGGGATGGCGCTGAGGATTCCCTGTATGATCCCGCCATTGAATCCACCCTAGTCCGATGCCTGACTAGTCTGTCAGATAATGTCATTTTCATCTCCTACTACAAGCTAATGTTAGCTTTTGATGACTTTGGTGAGATGGGAAAAGCCACCACCAAGAACGGAAGGAAGAAGGTCAAAAAGAGGATGTTCATTGGTGCATTTCTGGCTGTGTCGGCCAAGGGTTTTGTCTATTATTGGACAAACCCTGATTTTGTTGATAGGTACTCATATGGCCACATCTTCGGTGGATTGCTCAACTCCTGGGATGGCTCAAATTCAAAGCATCAGGTTTTCTTGAGCCACCAGATGGAGGGTAGCTCCACTGCCCTTGAGACCATCCAGGGACGCGGGCACCAAGCATCTGTGTACCCAGCTGGCCACGCCGACGTCCATCTGGGAGATGTCATCTTCTTCAACATGAGATCCACATTACGGGAGCGCCGCCCTCAGGCTTTCAAAGACCTCTATCTTGGGGTCCTTGATCACAATTTTCTCTTTGGTTGCCAAATGATGGCTGACTTATTTGCACAAATGGTTTTTCATGTGAACATGAGCAGCCAATCACATAAGGATAAGCGCCTTTCACCTCGGGCCACTGCCACTTACCAGCCCATCCAGCCAATGACCAATGAGGAGTACAACGAGCGGTATATGGCGGTCATCACGCGAAATCCTCCTGCCTCCACCCCCACCACCAACACCCCTAACCCGCAAGCCTAACCCACCCAATCCCAGACCCCCCAGGCCAGCACTGCCTCTACGTCTTCCTTCCTGAGCTATTTTGCCTCCTAGGCATCACTCTCCCCCACCTCAATAAACCCCCTGTCACCAAACATTTTATATTTATATTATCTTTATTTTGAAATTCAATTGTTCATGTTCTCTTTGTTTATAGTTGGTTTTATTATTTATGTTCAGCTTATTTCTATAAAATCATATATTTACTATGGTGTGTATCTAGATCCTGAACACAGTTATTTTTAGCACCAAACTATAGCCCCTTGTGAAAACATTAACAACAATTTGGTGATCAGCTAAATTTGAATTAGAAAATTATAGTGTTAACTGTTTTTAGATAAAGTTGTTACCAATTCAAATTCAAACCTTAATGATAAACTTTAAGCCAATCAGGAGCCAAGTGATAAAGTGATTGTTGTGACATAAAGGGACATTCAATAATTCTTTGGTGCATGTGCGCTAATTAATATGATTGGCTGGATGTTTTGCCATTGTATGCCATTGCCGCTGTGGCAAGTTATTGATGGACTAGTGCCCAATCAGCCGCTGAGTTAACACTAGTCCATCAACAACTTGCCACAGCAGCAATGGCGTACAATGGCAAAACATCCAGCCAATCATATTAATTAGCGCACATGCACCAAAGAATTATTGAATGTCCCTTTATGTCACAACAATCACTTTATCACTTGGCTCCTGATTGGCTTAAAGTTTATCATTAAGGTTTTGAATTTGGATCAGTAACAACTTTATCTAAATACAATTAACACTATAATTTTATAATTCAAATTCAGTTGATCACCAAGTTGTTGTTAATATTTTAACAAGGGGCTGTGTCAAGCGCCAAAAATAATATGGTAACCAGGGAAACAATGCCACACAAAGCAAATGACACATATTGAGATGTATGTAAAACATATACAAAATGGGTAAAAAGATGGGATAATGTAGTAAATGGGAAAACAAAAAGGAATAAACAAAGAGGCAATTGTATCAAAATAATACAGAATTTATTGGGGCAAGAGCTATAAAAACATATGAAAAGGTTAGTAAAAAATCAATGAGCAAATTGGAAAAACTTCTAAAAGACCTTGACTTGGCAATTGCCAAAATCAAAGAAATTGACCGCAAGGTCAAGGAAAAGGTGAAGTCTGCTGTCCTTGAAGGGGACAAAATCTAAAAGGTGTCTGCCAAGTCACTCATGACCAAAATACTGGACACACCTGAGAAGACAATAGAGCGCCTACTCAACATTCAGAAGACAGTGGTTGAAGGCTTGCCATTCAAGTCCTTTGCCCTCTCTGCGCTGTCTGTCTGGACGGACGGCCCTGAGATGTATGCACATCTCAAGCCCGCCAAGAGGGCCCGCAAGGAGGACACTGAGACGCCCGCACAGCTGCTTGCGCCAAGGATGGCAAAGCCTGCCAAAGCCGCCAGCAAAGAAGAAACCCAAGAAGGTAACCTAAGAAAATAAATTTAATAAAAATTCATAAATACTTACCTTTTTTTTAGAAGATGTTGATGGCAAACTCCGCCAGGTCCTGGTTCCTTTTGTTTCCCCCACCTTCTACTCAAATTTTGTCACTCACGTGGCAAAGCAGCTTTTCCTGTCCCCCCTGTCTTGCGGGAGCTCAAAGATAGGATTCACGGTGCATTCACAATGTCCAGGGAGGCATTGGCTGGGCTGACGCATGAAGAGGGGGCATCCAAGTGGGCAGTTACTGCCTACAAGGATGCTCAACTGGTCCGCCTGGACCCGGTTAACCTCAGTGAAGTTTACTGTGTAAACTCCATTGAGCTTGTTTGGGAAGTCCTGGCGACGCTCCCATTCAAGAATATACCAGAGATGGGCCGGGCTCATGCGGCTGCTTGCTTCTGCTTCCCAGTGGAGCATACTCTGTCCTACTTGCTGGAGAACTTCAGGCGCGCAGTGGCAAAACTGGCTGTTACAGATTCAACAGCTGTAAAGAAGTCAAAAATCCTCCTGGCAGACTTTGGGCTGGCCTGGAGTGCTGACGGGATGGGGGTCCCATAAGCTATGGATCTTACCTTTGGCAAAACTAAACATGAGAAAAAAAATAAGCGCAGTATACAAAAAACTGTGTGAGTTCACAGAAGCCTTTGCTGGGCAAAGGCTTCACCTCGTTGTTTACCTGGGGTTCCTATTCTACTTTGAAATGGGTGCCAGCGTAGAGGATCTAGATGGGGTCCTTCTTGGAATCAACGAGGCCCGGCTTGCACTTGACGGAAAGAAGGTCCCCCCCAGATATGACTCAGTGGACCATGTTATCCAGGACGCCCTGGTCCTGGCTGTAATCTACGGGTTTGCGGCCCCGCCTGAGAAGCTGCTGCTTTACTCCCACCTAACCATTCTGCCTTTCACCAGCAGGCAAGAGTATTTTAAGCAGGGTGTATCCACTGTCCACGGTGTGGCAGTGGAGGTTGTGCGCCACCTCCATTGCAGGGTGGGTACATACTGCCAAACCCATTATAGGCGCTCCTAATATATCCTCTATTCCAATAAATATATTTACCCTTTAGATTATTTTTATATAATTAATAACTTTATAAAATAATATTTTAGCAAACATTACTTACAAAATAAATTCCAGGGAAGGTTTTAATAAAAGCATATAATATATGTCAATAAAATCTACTTCTAATTTGTATGATTTACATTTATTTTTTTTAGTTTGCTTTTTATATTTATTTGCCAAAAATGATATTGATGTGTTTGCGTAATCCATTATCAAGCGTTTGGGATACCCTTGGATGCAATAATAAAAATGATTATGAATAAATAAATTACTAACCTTCATTGATGGTGCTGCTGAATGTGATTGCGGGCTTGGAAACATCTAAATATAAAATGTTAGTTAATGAATCTTGATTAGTAAATTAGAGGATATATAAAAAAGTGGGATAAGCTAAGCCTTTAATTGATTGGCTGATTTGCAAGGCACGCGGGGATAAACAAATCAGCGTGGCCATAGAATTTGGCCACGGTCTCAGCTGGGAGGGTATGGATCCCGGCCTGCAGCAAATCAAAAAGGTCTTCTGTCCCAGTTGGGGTTCCTCGCTTGACAACTTGCTTGAGCCACCCAAAGACTTCCTCGATGGGATTTAGGAAGGGCAAATAGGCGGGGAGGAAGAGAAGGCGCATATTTGCTGTGGCCAATTGCTGGGGGCCCACTGCAATGCTCGTGTCAATTGATGGAAATTCTTCAAGAATATCTGCCACCTTGTGGAGACTAACGTTGTCCAGCACAATTACGTTGGTGAAGCCCAGGCTTGTGTGCCTCAGGTGCTCCTGGACCAATTGGAGAAATGATAGGAAGGTCCGGCTATTGTGAGATCCCTTATCATTTGGTAGAGCTCAACCCCCTTTGGACCGAGGAGAGCCACCATCAAATAGGCTGTGGCGCGGACTGCAGCACGCCAAGCCATCCCGTCATTGGAGCCTCTGGGGACATACCCATACTTATTGTGCATTGACAAGGCAAATGCTGATTTGTCGATGTAGTAAAATTTGACCGTCCCCTTGGCTTTTAGGGCAGTATACGCCTCTGTGTATTTTCTCCGGGTCTCAATATTGGCTGGGCTGTTCTGATTGTATGGGGATACCCCAAGTTTTTTCCAGGAAAATCACATTCCCTTGACCAAATGATAATAGAAGGAAATTGAGGCCTCAACCCCAAAAGTGGACTTGACCATGGCCTGTATATTTGCCAGTTCAAGATGGCAATCCTGGGTTATCCACTGGTGGATTGCCCATTTGTGCTCCTTTGTGAGCATGATAGAAACACACAAGGATTTCTCCACAGCAAGGACACAACCAGTATTGAGGAACTTGTTGAAGGTCTTTGAGACGTACTTGGGATCCACCCCAACAATGGCTGTGGCCGCCTTGTAATTGCCTGATTCACGCATTAGATTAAGCAGGATGATGTGTTTGATGTCAGGGATGCGCTTCTGAGCAGGCTTTTTAGAGGTGGGGATTGACTCATCAGCATTGGGCAAGGCACAGGGCATAGGCACCTTGTTGTAGAAGGCTGCAACTTTCTTGCGCACCAGTTGTCCCTCATCAGTTTGAAAGAACTCAGGCTCCTTGTTGTCCTCCTGATTGCCATTGCTTATGTATGGCTCATAGCTAGTATCAAGTACAGGCTTCACCTTCTCCAGCATGGCTGACAGGACCAACTCTTGCCAGTACACAGCGTCAAACGCACACGAAGTAAGTTCTACCTCCTTGTTTCTAACCATTTTGGTAGTGGTGACCTTGGTTGGCTTCCAGGTCAGCTTTGGGACCCGAGGGTTTATGCTCTGCACCCTAGCAGCTTGTGCTCCTTGAACCAGCTGTGTCAGTGCTGCGTCACTATGGAACTCTCCTCTTCTGCCTACCTCCTGAGTAGGCACTTGTGTTGTACTGAGTCTATTCTTTGACCCACGGGGGTGACCACAACCGCGGCGCACAACGGGTGCATTGGTACTCTGGTGTTGTGTTCCTTCCATTTTAAAATTTAATAAAATACTAAATAAATTTTAATTAAGTTACTCCCTAATTTTAATTTTTGCTTTTATCTGAATATGGATATTTAATTAGAGGTTTTCCCACCCAATATCCCAATTATAGATTTTTTATTTCTTAATTAGTTATTTCTGGTTTACAACACCCATTTTTGAATACCCAAAATAATTCCCACCCTTTTTCCGGATTTTATGCCAAATATAAGCACCCAACACAATATTTTTAAAATTTATGTTTCAGATCTTGTATCTTATTTTAGATGCCTTGGTATCATTCTTGATTACAATCCATTGCACAAACTGCATGAGTGATTTTATTTGTGGTTTGAGTTCTTATTGTGTTTCAATTTTGGATTGAGTTTTGACGCACCATGTGTGGGTGTATTTTGTCACCGATTAACATAGCAAACATATGTACACCAAAAGCCAACTCACACCATTTCGTTTGTGAATCCATGTATTTCAGATTGCATTTTGAATGGTTTCGCTTTGCGCGTGAGTACTTCATTGCTGTGTTGACCCATTTCACCTATTAGCACCAAAAATCCCTGTTAACGGAGTGTATATTTTAACCTGCTAGTTGGATTTTGTTTAAATCTGAAATGATTTCATTTAAATCTGAGTTCATTTTGCTTGTCGCCATAGCTTTTAAAACTACTGTATTATTGGGTACCATTGAGAGAGGTACTAATATTGATTAATGACTATTTTGGGTAACAAGTTGATTTAGGTCCTGAATAAATCCATGGTCAGAGAAATCCATCACATCATGATGAAGTTTACTACTTAATAACAGGTCTTCAGATTATATAGAGCTTGTAGAATATTGTTTTTGAAGTAGCTAAGTTACACTTGATATGAAACTCAACTTTTAAGTTTTCAGTGTACATCCTTTCACATTTGTATTACCAGTTTAAGAATTCAAAACTAAAAAATTACCTTGGTCTTTTTAACTTGCCCCACTTTCTTGATTGATCAACCCAACTCAGAAATTGGCCCCTTCTTCTATCTCAACACCATTGGAAGCCATCCTACCCTAAAATTAGCCAAGTTGTTTTGTAATACAATATTTGGTCTCTGAATCAGGTATTTTTAGCCCTCAAGCGTTTATAATCTTACACCAGCTTAGCTGATCAAGCCTATCTGTTAGAGTATTTATACCTCACATCTCGATAAGTGGTGATAGAAATATGCTTTTTCAGTGAAGGGCGATATGGGCTTTAGCCCAGCAAAAAAGTTTGTAGTCATGGCAGATTTAAACACCTCAATTTAAATTGAATTTGAATCGATTTTGAAATTGAAAGTCAACTATAGAGTTGGTTTGAAATCGAACCTCAATCCAACTACTTTTGGCTTCTTCAAATACTCCTGATTTTCTATAGCGATTCAAAAAAGTGAATTTTGATTGAGCATTTATTTTTAACGTGATAAAAATCGGGAGTCCTACTTCTATTAAGTGTTTACTCAAACCTTTATTATCCAAGCGAAGTGAATAGTTTACTTTTTAAAGCCGATAATTTTGGTTGAAGAACCCAAACACTCAGGATTTGACAGAGGGTTAAGACTACAAGTTATTTGACTTTATATTTTCTACCACTTAAACAAAATGTCGATTGCTCCCTCTCAAACAGTCTATGCCTCAAATTTAAATGAGAAAATAAACAAGCTAGGTACGCCTTTGATTAATAAAGATCTAATTTCAAAGAAGCTCAGCTTTTCAGCTGTAAGAATTTGGGAGTTTTATCAAAACCCTGTGATTTTTTTTAATGTGCTTCCAAATTTCACTTTTTAGCACGATTGATCTTTATTGAGCTTCTTTAGTTGAGATTTTATTTTTACCATTAGCACTGTTCGTTAGAAGATGTTGCTTATCTTTTTTAGAACTCAAAAAAAACTTGTATTCTCTATTCACTACTTATGGAAGAGTTATCGATATTGTTGCATTGAAAACTGGAAAAGCCAGAGGTCAAGCTTTCATTGTCTTTGCTGATATCACTTCGGCAACTGGCGCTCTGAGAGCTTTGCAGAAGTTTAATTTCTTGGGCAAAGAAATGGTAATCTTCAATGTTCTTTTTCTAGTGTCAGGATTTACTCCTATTGGATAAATTGGCGCAACGAGTTCTAATTTCAAACGTTTAGAATCTTAATTATGCCAAAACAACCTCGAATGTTATAAAGCGCCTCGATGGTAGCTATAAAACAGAACTACTTGCTCCTATCACCTCGTCGATGCCGGCTCCTACTACTGCTGGTAAGTGAATTTTTCACCTGATAATTCATCCAATTTAGAAAAACGTCCAGCCGATGATAGCGAAGAGTTTGAAGAAGGTAATATTTTTATCTACCCTGACTAACTTTTATAAGGTCCAAACAAAAGATTCCAAGGTGAAGAGGAAGAAAAATGAACCCCACAGAGTTTTATATGTCGAAAACTTACCATTGGGAGTCACTGACGAAGTTGTTGCGTATCTGTTTCAACAGTACAGTGGATTCAAAGAGGTTCGCATGGTTCCCGGAAGACCTGACCTGGCCTTTGTTGAATTCGAACTTGCACAGCAAGCAGCTATCGCCAAAGAGATTTTGAATGGGTTTAAGGTTACAACCGAATATCCTATGAAAATCACATTTGCTAAAAAATAAGCTGACTCAAGATGTTTAATCTAAGCTCCAAATAAATAGCCTCTAGCCAAATCCACATTGCTTCAACATTGAAAATCAAGTACAAATAAGTATATGTAAAAGGAATAAACATGAGACATAGCCTAAGAAAAGGCTTTATCTTACTCCACATATCACGATTACTTTGGAAAGTTTCTACTTAAATCAAGGCAATTTAGCATCTTCACACAAGAAACCGATAAGTTTGATTCCTTTTCAATCCTTTTCGGCTGGTTATATAGCTCGAAATAATATCGCTTTGATCAATAATACTTAGCAATCCAATCATGTTTCACTACTTTACTTTTTTTATGAAGGCTAGAGCTCAACCCCTAAGTCAATCCAACCCAGTTTTTACAAATAGCCATCCAATTACTCAGGATTCCCCAACTATTATACTGTACTGTCTTTGGAACGTTAAAAGGGGAAGAATAAGAGACTAGTTAATGTCTATATTGCAGAAGAAAGGAAATATATAGTGCTGCTTGTTTCCTCAGGAGCGACAGCATCCTACCATCAAGGGTACCAATTCTAATATCGTGGTGCATCAACTATTGCCAAGATTCTGGCCTTGGTAGAAAAGTTTTCTTTACCAGGGGAATGATAAAAATTTGCCATGTTGATATTACTCATCTGTATCAAGACATATTAGCTACCAATTTAAAATAAAATGCTTTGAACTAGAGGAGTGATATTGTAAGTATCAAAGGAGATCAACTACAAATGTGGGTTGTCATGGCCTGGGCTAGTGTGACAGAAAGGGCAACATCTATGTGATAAGGAATAAAAATCTAGATCCACAAGGAGTTACAGACTAGCCAAAGCCTAGGTTTAAAATACTACTTAGTAAAGTTTCTAAAAGTAAAGCCTAGGTTCAACAAAATCACTAGGGATAGCTAAAGAGCAGCTAAATAGATAGCTTGTGAGAGCAAAAGATTTCTCTCATAATAAAATTCTGTACATTGGAAAACAGGGGATGACTCAATCTAAAATTTCATTGCAAAACTCCTAAGATTGGCTTTCATGGGAGGTACATCAGTCTGGTTTGAGGAAGTAACCTGGAAGGTACATTATCAATCGCCAGTAACCATCTAATTAAGAATCAGATTTACTGGTACTGTCAATATTGGCAAGCATGGCAATCTGAATTTGGCTATTGTGTAATTGACATCCTTTCCAACTCACCTTACTTCTAGAATGCCTTCCAGAAGCCCCACATGCATCTGAAAATACAGCAATCCCTCTTTTTCTACACAATTGCCTTTTAAAGCAGTTCACAAATATTCAATAAAATTATCCTTTATTCTCTATTTTTCACTTTCTCATAGTGTAACCTTTTCAGTAAAAAGTGCAGCAGACCAAGCAGTGAGTGCATACAAGAATAAAATAACAGAATGTAACATGGTTTATTGATAAGTAAAAATGGCTCTATAAGAAGAACTTAACTCTTAGGAGTTGTTCAAAACCATAAAACCTGCATATAATCTGAGAATCAACTCAGTTTCTTGCCCTTTAAAAATGTTGCTTCATAGCTATATAGTCACATATTTGATCACTTCTTGCTGTACTGGGTCTATTTTGAAAAGAAACCTTTTATGATGAGTCTCTGAACCCCCATGTTGCAACCAAGTTTGTCACCTTGCCTGAAAACATATCTTATCATACACATGAGGCACTTAATAAGTTGCATCATGCTGTATTCAACAAAATTGTGTCTTCTTTCTCAAATGTCAAAATATGGAAAGTTACTTCATTATATTGAACAAAGCCAATTACAGACAAACAGTCCCTTAATAAGTTGTTTGAAACCCAAATAATACTTGGATCTTGCCGCCATGACACCTCTTTATGGCCCTGTGGCTACTCCTTACAGTATAATATCTCCTATCTCTCAATAAAGACATTATTTTACTCTAAATCTCTATCCTCTTTCTAGACTATTGTCTTTTTCAATCCAAATACTGAACTAAAATTAGTTCAGTTGCAACAGTGATAGCAGTAGTAAGTTTAATTTAAAGCCTACTTTTAATGAAATTCTCCAAAGAAAGGCCATAGTGCTGGCCATATGGATAACTCTCACCAGGAAACCTTCCTGCCCCTCTCCAATGGAGGCATCCTGGAAGGCTACATTATCTACTATAATCAACTTGTGTACTTAACGTCTAAAATGGGCTTTTTCCTAGCCAACATGATATAAGTATCATCTT
This sequence comes from Entomophthora muscae, assembly GCA_014839935.2. NCBI lineage: Eukaryota > Fungi > Entomophthoromycota > Entomophthoromycetes > Entomophthorales > Entomophthoraceae > Entomophthora > Entomophthora muscae. Next base: position 343,630 of record QTSX02001481.1, read on the forward strand.
GCCTCAGTCAGACCTCTCCCAACGTATACCAAACCTACAGTTTGAACCCTTAACAATGAGTGTAGAGAGAACCAACATCATAGGCTGTTGAATTTCACAGAAACCTGCCTCCACATTTATCAAGTCCCTGAGCCTATATGAGTTACCACAGCTTCAGAGAGCAACAGTGGCAAAATCAACTGCAGGGATGTAAAAGTGAGAATCTAAAAGTGGCCAAGCCAATAACTTTAAAGTTTCAAATTAAATTAAAGCAACTTATCTGGAATTAAAAAATTATTATGGCCATATAAAATACTTTTTATTCATTCTCCCAACTAAAAATATCAAGAAAAAGTAGTTACTTTATTATAAAAAGCCATTTTGAAAATTTAAAAAGGGTTGACTTGGCCACTTTTAGATTCTCACTTTTGATTTCGCACTTTTACATCCCTACAGTCAATTTTGTCACTGTTGCCCTTCAGAGCAATTTTTTGGATCTGCTGCCACCTGATTTACTACATGGGCTGGTGAAAAAACCAAGGTCACTTAGACCACCTTCAAATAGGTGGCCAAGTTATACTACATTGATAACTTTTCTCCCATTTTGGTGAGACACCCCTAATAAGCATTGAGCAAGCAGGTAGCATCTCAGAATACCTTGCTTTCTGGAAACAGGAATTTGTTGCTGCCCCAGAAGCCATAGACAATGTGAACGCCATGCTCTGCACCCTAATCATTAACAAGCTAAAGCCTCACATCTACAAATGGGTACCTGTGGGGTGTTGCACCTCTATTGAAAGTGCTATAAAGAAACTGTAGAAGTAAATAATCAAGCCATCATGGGGTTTATAAAGACTAGCAAACTATCTGCACAGTCTTACACCACACCTGAAAGCAACCACAGTCAAGTTGATTGCCACCAGCTCCACCAGCAGGACAACAGCAACAGCCCCTCACACAAGATAGAACTCCAGCTAGCACAAATGAAGGGGTTGAGAAAATCATGGGGGTTTGTGATGATCCACATGTAAGAGGTTTTGAAGGCAAGGGTTGATTTGGCTTCAAATAAAGACGCTATGCTCCAGATTAACAATGTGTTGTTGGTTGATTACAGGTAGAGGCCTAGTAGGGAAGGATGGCTACTAGGGAAGGTAAGGCCTAGCTAGTAGGAGGAGAGACTACTAGGGGGCAGATTTTGGTCTCCACCCAGCAGAGGATATTGGCTGCTGTGGGCAAGAGGTCTTCACCCAGCAGGGGACTGTGGCTGCTTGGGGTGAAGAATGAGATAGTTCAGCAGGGAACTTTGTCTGTTTGGGGTAGGGAGTGATCCAGCCTGATGGGTAGCATGTGCTGATCAGGCTGGAGGATGTTTAGAACCTGGTGGGTAACACAGGCTGCCAGGGTAAAAGTGTGTGCCAGCATGGTAGGTAACTTGCCTACCAGGGCTGTAAGTTTTGGACCCCTGGTGGGAGCTTTGGGGGAAAACCAGAGGGAGCATCAGAGGGTATATATTTTCTTAGAGGTGTCATCAATGCAGTTTTCTCAGGGAAGCAGCTGCAGAACTTGGTGTGATCAGGCCTCTGGGAAGTAGAGCTGATTACTCTGCGACTAAAAGCCCAGACTTAATCACCTGGGTGAGTAAAAACAACAACATATGCTTTAAGGATCTATGGTTGGATGGCCTAAGTGGAATGCCACTTGCAAGGGCCCAGTTAAACGCCAGTTCAATGTAGACTCATGCCTGGGTCTGCAGGTTCTGGTAACGGGGACTGAGATAAAGAACCAAGGGGATTCAAGGGGATTAGCAGAGAAGAATAGTAAGAAGGACTGTTTGACCACAGTGAAAACTAGTTGAGGGACTTTTGGTCCATATTAAAGTTTTGAAACCAAAATGGTTATTTGTGCAGGAGGAACCAAGGTGGTTTCTAGTGAGGATAAGCTGAAAGTAGAGGACTGGAAGGCTGTTTTAAGTCTGGAAAAGAGCTTTTCTGTGAGCTAAGATGGACTGATTGCTGGTTGAACCAATAAGCTGAGAGATATGATTGAAGAACAGAAAGAAGGTCCAAAAAAATGTGAGTGCAGGACCAGAATATGACTTGGAAGGACTAGCCAGACTGGATGCAGAGGCTGGAAAAGCTGATTTTGGTGTCTTAGAAGAAGAAATATGAATAGAAAGAAGCAGTTAAATAATAATTAAATGGTGCCTAAATATGTTAGAAAATAATTAAATATAATGTGTACAGAAAGAAAGAGGAGGAAAATGGTTTAAAGTATGTTAAAACTGTAAATTTATTAAGTGGTAATTGAGCCAGAAAGAAGCAAGAAAGAGGCCAGAAACAAGACAGAGAAACTGTAAAGGCAAAAGAGCAAATTTTGCCCAGAACAACTAAGAGAGGCAAAAGGGCAAGCAGAAAGCGGGTTTGAAGTTGCAAACCTTGAGGAAAACATGGGGAAACACGGAGAAACATTGAAAAATCAAGGGGTCAAAATCTGCTTAAGAAAAACATATGCAGAAGCGCTCAAGATTTTCTGGGGAAATGTGACAGGAATCACAGCAAAACAGTTCAAAACACGGAGCAGTTGTTTACCTGGAGCAAGACAGCTTTGGGTTCAAACCAGGGTCAAGAGCAAGTCATCCGGGGAAACCTTTTGGCAAAACCATTGAATCAAGGCGTATGATTGGCTGAAAGCTGGAGTCTATTTAATCAGTGTTTTGAGGGCTTTAACTTAAGAGTTAAAGCCTAAAAAATGAGGAGCAGAAGCAGAAAATCCAGGGCTTTTATTAGCTGAAGTAAGTTCTAAAGTTTAATATATTATATAAGAAGAAAAACAGGATATTTTAAGCTTTTGAAAACCAGAGTTCTAAGAGAGATTTTTGGTCTGAAACAAGGAGCTATAAAATGGGGAGCTATCTGAGACTCTTCAGGGACTGGATCAAGTGGATTACAGAAAGGCCACAAGAACTACATAAGGATCCAGAAACCAAGCTAAGGAAGCCTGAGCTGGAACAGACTGCAGGAGCCCAAAACTGAAGTGCAGGATCCTAAGACAAAGGAGCAGGAGCCTAAGAACAAGTACAAGGAGTCCAAGAGATTGTTAAAGGACTCCAAATATTGGCAAAACCTTACTGTTTCCTATACACAGGCCTTATATCAGAAGGTTTCTAAGGGGATCTTCCTTCTGACTGTGAATAAAAGCCTATTACAACCCCTGCCCAAATTTCCTGTGATAAAAATACAAGCTCTATGAATAAACTACCCCACATCTTCTACCCTAGCCAAGGGAAGGAGGAAAACTATTGCCAAGGTTGTAGGAGATTTGCCTCTAGTAAGTCTGCCCAGGAGGAGTGGGAGAAGGCTGTTACAGGATTGGTATTGGCCTACAGAAGGGCTAGCACCCGCTGAAATACAAGTATATGGTGAAGACGCCTGCCTAGTAATTTGGAAGGTACTGGAAGAGTTTGCACTTATGCAGGCCAAGTAAAAGCTACTAGCTGACCACTCACCCCTGTTGGGGAATGACAACTCCTCCAAGCCAGTCCCTGGCTATGATCCAGGACACACTTTGGGGACTGGCAACCAGGAACCCCACAGGTTTGCTGATATGGGAGGCTTTACAACCCCACCTGATCACCAACCTCAATCTCTCTTAGCCAAGAAACCTGCAACCAAAATCTACAAAAAGTGTGAGAGGAAATTGCTGGCGGAATCCAACCTAATCTATTGCACCAGGAATAAACATCCATATTCAAACTAAACTGAGTTTCAGGGAACCAAACTTGGGTAACTGGCCCATCAGAAGTGGGATAGGCTGGGCTATTGGCCAGGCAGGTAGAGCTCACCAGAGAATTGGTAATAACTTGAATGTATACAAGAGGAATTGCCCCACCCAAGACCAGGGTCCAGAAGCAGGAATTATAGTGTTAATTACTCCAGAGAGAAGAATGTGCACTATTTCAATTAGCTTGCTTATATTGTTGATAGGAATATTGGGTGCAGATAAATATATAGGATTTAGTGTAGGGATAAGATTCATATTGATTTGATAGACAGGAAGAAAATTGTACTTATCCTTGAATTTTGGGCTCAGTAATGTACCAGATACCTTTATAATTGAATCTGCTTAATTCTTTAGTACAGGACAGGAGATTGGGTAGAAATATATTTTCAGGTATATATCTTTGAATTCAATCTTCATAGATATTATGTAAAATAAAAAGACCCATAGAATGCTCCAGGTGGACAGAAAACTTCTGGTGAAGGGATTCACAGGTGGCTTGTGTGAATTAATCTGGTCAGAGGAAATGTGGTTCAAATGGCAGATAACAAGAATCAAATATGGAAGCAATTGTGAAAAACAATAGTTTATAGCATGTCTTTATTTCATAATGGAAATAATGTTGTAAAGTCACTCCTCCCTTTAGCCCTGGATTGGACCATCTTCCCCCAGTGCACCAAGAAATCTTCCCAGAAGCCAGCTAAACCCCTCAATTCTCTTGAGGATTTAGCTCACACAATTGATGAGCATTTTTTCTTGGTGTATCCTTCTCAGGAGGTAACCACTAATAGTAGAATTATGTACCCACCAGGGAAGAATATCTGATTAATTTAGACTATCTGTTGGCTTGGGCTTGCCTGCATTTAAAACAAATTAAGTGTAATCAATCAGGCCGCGCTCCTGTTAAATCAACAAATCCCAATCCAACTGGATTAAATGCTACCCTGATCCATCCCAAAGGTGCCAGCCAATCAGAGCCAAAGCCAGAAATTATTAGAAAACCTCCCAACTCACTGAATTATCACCTGAAAATTTTATCCTGTAGCCAATCAGATCTGGGCCTTGGGTCAGGTGACCTTTGAATTTTGGAATCCTATCCCTTATAGCAAGACAGGGGACTTTCAGTCCCCTGCTTGCTCATTCATTCATTAAAAGCTTTAAACTTTTCAACTCTTTCTTTGAACTTTAAATTTTTGGTTTCTGAGGCCTCTTCTGGTCCTCTATTATCCTAAAAGATTGTTAGTAAAGGTGGCCTTCATTCCTTACCTTTGTTGTTGGCTTGTGGTTCCTGTTGTCCTTCCCAAAGCCACTAGAGTTATTGTTAGTATATACACCAAAGCTTACTTCTTTTGCTTTTTCTTTTTTTTCTAATTCAAAAATTAGTGTTAGTATTCAAACCCTTATGTTTACCTATTTTAAGTTGGTTTTTGTCTTGCTTTTGCTCTTACCTAGCCTCCAATACTTTGCTTTGTCTGTTGTTGGCTTCCTTTGGCTTAAACTTTGTAGCTTAAGGTTCCTGGCCCCCCTCTTGGCCTCTATAGACAGAAACCTTTCCCCTTTTTCCTGGGATAAGTTCTGGTCAGTTTTACACTTGATTAGGCTTATAATCCACATTTGGTTCTCTTAAAAATGCTGATTCTAATTTTTAAGTTTGTTGTTTTCATCTTTTACCCAGTTCTATTCTTTATCTGGTCCACTTCCCTTGATCTCTGGGGACAGATTTCCTCTTCTGTGCTCAGAGTGAGCAACAACCCATCTCATCTACTGCACCTTGTGGAAGACCTTCCCAGTAGATCTCATGATCTCCTCATTTCTGGTGACTATTTGGTGAAAAGTCTCACCTGTTATGATTTGGATCTGCCTCTCCTTGATCTGGCCCCTGGGCTCTTGCATGAAGAGGACTCCCCCTCAACAGCACTCCAAGCAGGAGAACCCCAGTCAACTTCTTAGACCACACCTATTCCTTGGAGCCCAAACACTCAGAACACCCCCTGGCTCCTTGAAGGGATGGCTCTGATGGGGTTCAACTCTTACTTTCCTCAACTGTCCCCCACATCTTCTCTCCAGACTCCTGTTTGAGCAGCCATCCCAGTGTTGCACTGGATGGTATCCTGGTGGATCTTTCCCCCCGGATGAGAGCCAAACTTAGTTAGTTTGACTCCCCTCTCTTACAAATATCAGGGATAAAGACATCTTGGCAGACATTGTTTTGCCCTAAGAAAACTAAACAAAAAAGAGCAGCTAACAAGAAAATGCCAATGAAAACTTACACAGACCTGAATCAAGCCATTAACAGGAAGTGGGTGGTGGTCAAGCAGGTGCACCTCCAAACAGGAGCCAAAAACCCAAAAATCAGATATTTTGGTGGTTTTTAGCCTGTCACAGCCCATACTAGAGTCCGGCTGGACTCCCACAGGGGAGGCAGGCTGGGCCTGAAAGACCATGTACACAATAGGCGCTATGCGGACCAGGTAGTTCAGAGCAGTGGCTAGGGGGCACCAACTCCCAGTATGGGGCACAACTTGGTTGGCCAGCCCCAATACTGTTATGTAGACAAACCCCAGTTTGCTGAAATCCTGGGCAGGAGGCACGTCAGGAAGAGGAGGAGCAGTTGGTATATTCTTCATTACTGGTGGTAGATCCAGGTGATGGGGATGGAAATACTACAGGTCAAGGGCGCAGGGCGGTTTGGCAAGGACAGCAGTAGTATGGCCAGGAGGATAAGGGTATGCAAGCTTGTATTGAGTAGTGGATTCACTAATAGATGCAAAGAGAATAATTAAATTTGAGCAAAAATAGACAATTCCTGCAATAAAATAATAATTTCTAGGCATAAACTCGCTTTATTAAGATGTCAACAGTGAGGAGAGCTTCTCCCCCTCACTACTTATACTTACTGATGATTCTATGGCTTTTTGTGCCACCAGAGAACTGATGGCATCATTTGGAAGTGGATTTGCAATTTTACCTGGAATTTGCGTGCTTGGCCAAGAGGGTGAGCTCTCATTGGCTGCTATAACATAAACCCTTTGAATTTTGCATCATGATGAGTTGCTACAGTTATTTTTAGCCCCCACAATGAATTGATTGTCCAATTGTGCAATCAAACAATTGCGCTCCCAATGTGCCATTTCCTGATAGGTAGGTGGCCCAGATTTGTTAACAGGCTCAATTCCAGGGATTTGAGGATTGTGTGCCTCTCAAATCCTGGGCCATTCATTAGTTGAAAGGGGGGTATTTTGCCCTGGAAAGTGCTTTGTGGGGGTTTCCAAGCTGCATGTTTAATCACCTCTAAAGAGGCCAGCTGACTGTCCAGGGCACTCTGGGCCCTGACACAGCCCAAAAAATTAATTTATGACGTCATATTTTGTTTGCTTCTGAAGGTTTAGTTGTCAGAATTTACCCTGCTGATGTCAGCATTCCCATCCCATTTATATGAGCTGTGTTGTATCTCACAACTGTCTTAGTAGTTGAATAAAACACATATTATATTGAAATTTATCAATTTCATTTATTTCTGGCAAGTAAACCTCATGGAAATTGAGTTTCTGTTTGCAGACGTCCCAATACACTGTAAAGTTACGCCTCCCTCTTAGGCCTTCACTTCAATTCCCGCCAAATGCTTGAGGACTTCAACCAAATTGTGTTTGAACAACTATCCAAAATTTACTGAAAAAGCCCAAGGAAAGCCCTTGAATTAATACTTGTGGAATTATTCCAAAGGTACCCCACCTAACCCACCCAAGAGACATCCCTGGTTAAATATCATATGCAAGAGCAGCTGGAAGCAGTGGTAATTGTGTCCAAAGTAGGTTCCTCATTTTTTTAGTTGGCTTGGTTTCCCTTTTGATTCTGTTCTTTCAAAATTTGTCAAGATTTTCCCGCCTTGAGAAATGCACTCATATTTGTTCATTTTATTGGTCAATTATTTTGGTGACATTCAATCTCCCACCCCAATTCCCTACCCCTTAAATGAATGAAAGAGTTTTAAAATACCTTGCTTCATCATTCTATACTCTAATAAAGTTTGAAATTTGTTAGTCTAATTTGGCCATTTGGTTTTTTCTATTGCTTTTGGTGCTCAGTTGATTCCTTCCCCCCGTGGCCTCCCAGGAATTGTTGGCAACAACCTTTCAGTTGTTGCTGAAACCACAGCTTTATTGTGGCTGAGAGCTTGGTTTTATTTCCTCTTAAACTGCTCCCCAATTCTTAAATGTATGTTTTGTAATATTTTACAGGTTAAATCTGAAAATGTGTCTTAGGGTGCAATGGTAGTGAAAGATGTATCCCCAAGCTGTGTGATGAATATATGGGTTCTTATCCCAGGCCTTCATCTGACAATATATACTCCTGGTGTCTTATAAAATCTGAGCTTTAATATCTTTAAATTTGGGAATGATTGTAGAAGTTACAATAGTTTTAAAATTTATGGCAATAAACAAAAATGAACTCAGATTTAAATGAAATGAATTCAGATTTAAGCGAAATTGAAATCAACCCAAATCTATTGTAAATCAATGTAAATTCATTTATTTTTATTTTGTTTAAATCTGAGTTCATTTTATTTAAATCTGGATTGTTTTTGCTTGTCACCATAGCTTTTAAAACTACTGTAGTCCCAAATAGTTTTTGGCTTCAGGACATAGGTATAACAAGGGATTTTTAGGGTCAAGATCATCATCATCTGTAATAGATTTGGTATATAGACTGAAAAGGGCATAGGCCTTGACCAACAATCTTTCTAGGCTTTCAATATATACAAACTGGTAGGGGGACAGGCATTCAATCCATCCTGCTTGATATCAAGACAAGTGCAATTTTGTGTTAAAATAATGCAAGAAATTTTGGGTGGTGAGCACATGAGAAAACAGCTTAGCCTTCTCCAAATAGCTTTATCATCTATCCAGGCAATGAAAAAAGTAGTCAGATCTTTATCATTGATGGGTATTTTTGTTCTGTGTCTTTTAGCTTAAGGATTTATAGGCTACAGGTAGAAAGTCCCCATTTTAAGCTTTTACATATAAGATGCGCCCTTGGCTTGGTCTGAGGTATTGATTTTGAGCTCTTACTGGTATTTGTGATTAATAAACTGTGAGGAAGAATTATTATTGGGACTCTGTTTGAGTTTTTCAAAGGACTTGTCTATGAAGGTGACAAGTTAACTCATCTTTGATGTTTAACAGTTCATTAAGTAGTTCTATTAATTTTTCATAATTAGGGATAAATTTTTAGCACATATGCAACCATGCTCAAGAAGGGACAGAAAGATATCCCGTCAATTTTTTTTCTGTTGACAGATTTTCTGTCAAATTTGATCCAGGTATTTTCTTCTCCATATGTAAAATATTTAACTTTAAAATAAAAAATTTAATATACTCTATTTAATAATAAAAGCTACTATTTAACCATGCAATTATTTTTATTTTTATTTTTTTGTCTTTAAGAGATTTGATTTTAAATCTTTACCTTATAAAAATTTAATTAAATTAACTGCCATAAAATAAAATAAGAGCATTAAAATTTATAAATAATACTTTTTATAGAATAAAGTCTCTTTATTTTTGAGCTTTTATTTTTTGTTGTTACAAAGTTAAATAGCTTACATATGGAGAAAAAAATAGCTGGATCAAATTTGACAGAAAATCTGTTGACAGAAAAAATTGACAAAATATCTTCCTGCCCCCTCAAGAAGGTGTACACTTGGATAAAATCTGTGAAGAGTGACATATTTGCAATGGTCTTGATGCCTGCAGCCAATATCATTTGTCTGAGTATAGTAGATCTATTTATAGGGACACACACTTGGAAGGTTTTTCTTTCAATGATGCTTATGGGGAGTGTTGAGGGTGGTTCAAAGGTGTATAAAGTGTCCCTTTGATTATTGACTGAACACAAGGATGTTATCCAAGTAAATTTAAAGCACTCCCCAAAATTTCTTTGAAATCCTTGCTCATCAGAATTTCAAAGCTGAATGGTGTGAGAGAGGGGAGCTAAACTAAGTTTGGTTCTCATCCCAGTGAGACAAAACATCATGATGCCATCCAGTGAATCACTGGGATGGCTGCTCTAAAAGGGAATTATAGGGAAGATTTTGGAGACAGGTGGGGGAAGTAGGTGTTTAATCCCATCAAGGTCAGGCCTGTAAGAAGCCAGGGAGTGTGTGTAGTAGCGTACTCTATGACCACAGACAGCTCCTGAGAGACTGGCGTCTCCTCCATGGACAGGGGGGAAGGCACTACAATGGCGTCCACAACCAGGAGGTCAACTGAATCAAGGACTGGGGAGTATAAGTCAATGTCATTGCAAGTTAGGCTTTTGACCATGACTCTCCTATAGAGAGCAGGTCATTGGCCTTTCTAGGCAAATCATTGAACAGGTACATGAGTCTAGAGGGGTTTCCACTTACATGGTAGGTAAAAGAGGAAATACACCCCCAAAGATTGGGAGAGGTTGACCAAATAAACAGCAGTACTGGAACTAAGGAAAAAAACACAAATTTCAGGACTGAGAGTGTGAGGTTCCTGTTCACCAATTCCCAATGTGTGTCCTGGGTCATAGCCAGGGGCCAGCTGGAAGGAGTTGAAATTCCCTAGTAGCAGTAGGTGGCTTGCTTGAAGTTGCTTATACTTGGTCTGCATTACTGCAAACTCCTCCAATACTTTCCCTATCACTAGGCGGGCATCCCCACCATGCACTTGTACTTAAGCTGGTGCTAGTCCCTCTGTGAGCCTGTACCAATCCTTTAACAACCTAGTAAACTCATTTCCAATAAACTCCCTTCCCCTATATGTCATTTCAAGGTGTCTAATTAATCTCTCTCACTCCTCCTGGGAAGTCTTACTAGTGGCAAACCTTTGATAGCTTTGGCGGTAGGTGTCCTCCTTCCCTTAGCTAGGTTAGAAGATATTGGATTACTCACTCATAGGGTCTATCTTTACTACTGGGGAATTTGGGCAGGGGTTAAAATGAGCTTTTATTTGCTTTCAGAAGGAAGATCTCCTGAGAAACCTTCTAGTATATGGCCCAGGGTGTCAGGAATGACAATTCTTTCCCCCTCAGAACCTGGACCCAATGGCAGGATTTGAACCCTGACCCTGAATCCCTGTAGACCGCCGTCCCTAGAGACCAAGGGGCTGCCTGCCTGTGTTTTTCTGAGACTGAGCCCCCGCGAGCTGAAGCTCCTGCTAAGTACTGAAGTCAGAATACCAGTGCAGGTTCAAGTAAGATAATACCCAAGGAGGAGCTTCTCAACTTGCCTAATGAAGGCAGAGAAGGTTCCTCTGTGAACTTCATGAACTTGAAGACCTCTTGGGTAACCAATCAAATTCAGTTACCAGAGGAAAACACAGGCTTCAGGCCTGACCCCATGACTGCAGCCCAAAATCAAGAAAATCAGGTAACCAATTTTAGCATTCCAACCAATGAGAGAACGCCCAGCCAAGGTGCCATTTTGCTGCTCCTGTACCCAGGCGTCCTGGCCACCTGCCTGCACTTTTTCTAATATTTTGATGAAGCCCTTTTGGAAAATACTAAGTTTGGAGGCATGATGCTATATAGGCCTATAGACTCTGCCCTCCAACCTTATTACCATTTTTAAATAAAGGCTATGTTATTTTGACTTAAACACCTACTGCATTATTTTGTCTTTGCCATCTATCAAATGAGTACAAGATTATCCAGCCCTCCTGCCCCTCCACCTGCAGATTTATGTCCTCCAGGTGTTCCCTTTGGTTCTGTTCACTTCACAGATTACCCTCTGAAATCTGAATATAAGGATTGCACCCTGGAAAAGATCCTCAAACTAGATCCCTTGAATTGCATACAACCTGCAGTTAGATACAACTGTCAAGGCCCTTGGATATTCTCTACACCCAAGTTGTTTAAAGGCAAATTCAACTACCTGCCTAAAAACTCCACATGGAACTGCCTGTGACCCTGAAGCCAATGCCTGCCTCCTCACCTGACCTCCCAATCAACCATACTAGTAAGCTGTTTGGCATCGTGTACATCATCCTCACAGGGGTGATTGACACTATAATCCTGGCTACCAGCCTGTAGTCATGGTTTGGGAAGTCCTTCTCCTACCTTTTTAAGTTGGCTCCTCTCTTGTGGTGGGCTTTAACTGCATAAAACCTGTCCTAAGTGATCCCTGAAATCAACAGACCAGCCGCCCAAGACTGAATCCCTGACATGGGGGTCTAGAAAACAATATATATGTGCTAATACTGGGAGTATTCAAAAACTTCTTTTACCCCTTGTACTTGGTCTTAGACTCCTGTACCTTAGTATTGGACTCCTGATTTTAGTTGTGGGCTCCTGCATCTTTATATTGGTCCCCAGCTCTATGTATAGCTCTAGTGGCCTTTTTATTCCACTTGATCCAGTCCCTAAAATGTCTCAGATTCAACTCTCTTTTATAGCTCCTTATTTCAGTCTTTGTTTCTCTCAGAACTATATATTTTCCTGGCTTAAACTATCCAGTTTCTTCTCTATAATATATTGAATCTTTTAACTTACTTCAGACAATTAAAACCCTGCTTTTCATTCTTTATTCCCTCTTTTTTTAGGATTAAACCCTTCAGTTAAAGCCCTTAAAACAGTGATCAAACAGGCTTTGACCTGCAGCCAATCAGACACCCATATTGAAATGTTTTGCCAAAACGTTTACCCAAATGACTTGTTCTTGACCCTGGTTCAAACCCAGTGCTGTCTTTCTCCAGATAAACACCTGTTCTGTGTTTTGAACAATTTTACCAAAATTCCTGTCATGTTTCTACGGCCAAACTTGAGCGCTTCCACATAGGTTTTGCTTAGGAGATTTTTGAATCCTAATTTCTTCAACCTTACTCTGAGTTTCTATGTGTTTTCTTCACCATTTTAATCATTTAAAATTGTGTGCTGCTTGCTCTTTGCCTCACTTAATGATTTTGATAAAACTCCAGCCTTCATCCTCAAAGTTTCTTCAACCTGTCTCTGGCCTCTTTGGCTCCTTCTTACTGAATCAAGTCCTTGTAAATTTACAGTCTATTTCTGTGAATCATTTCCTTCTTCCTAATTTTTTATATGATATTAACCTTAATCTTAATATCACAGCTTTTAGAAGATTATTTGATTTCTTTTTATCTGCTTCTTTCCTAATATTCATCTTATTCCTAACAGTCCAAGTCCATTATTCCTGCTTCTTCATATACTTCTGCTGACCCTTATGAACCAACTTCCAGCTCTTCAGCTACTCCTTCTTCATGAACTTCTAGTCCTTCAGCTAGTCCTTTTCAGTTCATCAGCTAGTCCTTTCCATGACCTCTCCAGTCCTTCAGCTAGTCTTTTCTACAACCTTTACAGTCCTTCAGCTAGTCCTCATTATGAATCACCTATGTTTCATTCCTCACTATGATCCTCAAGTCCTTCAACTAGTCTTCACTGTGATTATCTAGTCCTTCTTACTAGTCTTCACTGTGATCTTTTCCTATGAACCACTTTTGGTTCCATTTTCAGTCCCTGTTAACAATACCTCAGACTCAGGCAATAAGTCTACAAGGCTACTGGTGCTTGACTGGGCTCCCTCAAGTGACTCCCACTTGGGCCATTTAACCACAGACAATCCTCATGTCTGTGCAGTTGTCTTTAATCACTCAGGTGGTTAAATATGAGCTTTCAGGTGCAAAGTAACCAACTTTACTTCCCAGAGGCCTGATTACACCAATCTCTGCAGCTGCTTCCCAAAGCAGCTATCCTGATACAGCCTCTGATCATATCCATTCCCCCAGTGGTAGCTTTAGTATCTCCCCAAAGCCTTCAAGGAAACACAGATGAGGACACCTTACCAATCCATCAGGTAAGATGATTACCCACAAATCTCCTGTGGGTGCACAAGGGCAAGTAGAGCTATCTTAGCTCCTCCCTTCCCTGACAGCCATGTCACCTGCCAGGGTCACACCACCCCTTCTTCCTAGCAACCAATTTTACCTGCTAGGTAAATGAGCCATTATCCACCCCTAGTAGCCAATGTTGCCTACTGGGTAGAGACACTTTTCCCACACACTAGCAGCCAATGTTACCTACTAAGGAGGAGAGCCATCATCCTCTTCTAATAGCCCATGTTAACTACTAGGTTCAGACCTCCCAAATAGCACCCTAGCATCCAATGTTACCTGCTGAGGAAAAGAGCCACTCTCCACCCCTAGTAGCCAATGTTACCTACTGGGTGGAGACAATTTTCCCATACACTAGCAGCCAATGTTACCTATCAAGGAGGAGAGCCATTATCCTCTCCTAATAGCACATGTTAACTACTAGGTTCAGACCTCCCAAATAGCACCCTAGCATCCAATATTACCTGCTAGGCTTCTCCATTCCCCATCTCAGTAGCCAATGTTACCTACTGGGTGGAGATACCTAACCTGTCATGATAGGTTCCATAATGCCAGGTATTGTCCGTCCAAGTAAGAAGGCTTGGAAGACTGGGATATCTGTATCAAAATTGACCAAGTTAACAGATTTAAACCAAACAGTCAATCAAAATGGGTCACGGCTGCTCCAGTCTGCCAGCTGAAACCAGCTCCCCCTTGCAAACTGACGTTGATAAATCAACGTAATATGAGGGTCACCTGATATAAGCTTATTAATCAGCATGGCCGTCAGAAACTGGTCACACAAGGGTTCTTTGCAAGCTGGACTAGATACTTACTTGACAAGGTGGAAGGAATAGAAGGTAAAGACTCAGGTGGTATTGTTTAGTCAATTTTCTGATATATATTGAATAATTTTCACTGTTTCAACTCTAAGAGTTGAGTCCTCCCAAAATTTTACTCAATAAAAATCATTTATCCTCAGTTCTAATTTACTTTTCAAAATGCATCCTGTGGTTGGGTTGTTACAGTATATCCTGTAAAATCTGATTCTGAACAGAATTATTTCAGGAAGATGAGGCCCAGCATCTGGAACTTTGTTGTTGGCGCCGCCAAATGTTAATTTCATGCCAGCCTATTTTGTAGTTCCTCCCCCCATTCTTGAAAATGAAAATTGTGTCACTTCTCAATGCCCAGAGTTCTACGCTGAAGATGCATTGATGCTTTCCAAGGTCATTTATCTTGGTTTACTCTGGTTAGAACTGATTGTTCTACTTAATCCTGGAGTTTCAATTGGAAATTTCACAAAAAAATACTTGAAGCTGTGTTGGTGGTTAATCATCAATTCCATATAGATTTGGGTGGTAATTCCCCATCATTTAGAAACAGCTTCATATTATCCAGTGATTTCCGTCACATTACTCAACTCTTCTACATCTGAGTTTTTGAAAGCAGTTTGTCATGAATTTGTGTTTCTTTTCTCCTGCTCCGTTGAGATATCTGCGTTTACCATGTTTATTTGCATCAGTTCATTTCCAAGGTTTCAGTTTGGGCTTTTCTTTAATTTGTGGCTTCCATCTCCAGTTGCAGTTGTAGAGACTGGATCCTCTGTTTCCTATTTCTGTTGCGTCATGTCATTTTGGCGTCCGGATTATTTTCCTGCCCCACCCACTGATGAAATTTCGCGTGAAGTTTTGCCAGCATTATCATTTTATTCCGGCTCTAGCCTTAGTCACAAATCCCAAGTTTACCATGTGATGACAAAGGTTTCTGAAGATGCCTGTGAATGGTTGTTGTCCGCAGTGGAGCACAATCCACGTGTTTTAACTGAGAGTGCATCTCTATATCCTTTGGTAAAAAATTTGTGTGTATCTATTGAGGAGCTCAAAGTATATTGTAAGCTGTACGCCTTCCGTCAGGGTACAACTCTGCTTTTGGTGTTCCTTCCTCAGTTTCTTACCTACTGATGTACAATTGATGTTCCTGAGGTGAATAAACTCTCAGCGTTGTGGTTAGCAGTTAACCAGATTGCCCAGGATTTGGCGGTTTGGGATTCCCTGTTAACCACAACTGAGGCCCTGGTAAGCCAAATTATTTCTCTGGTCTCAAACCTGTCTACTTCCAAACAAGGTACATTGGTAATTGAGGATAAACCTGCTGGCGCTCTTGGTTTTCTGGTCCTTGCTCCGCAGTAGTTCCTTCCAACCAAAGCCAAGATTGTTCTCCCCCTAGCTCGTCTCAGCTACAATTGGCAGTGGTGAACAAACCCAGTGATGTAAAAGAGGCCCCCGTAGTGTCTGTTCCTGATAGTTCCTTTGCAATGCTTCAGCACTTTGTACCTGCAAAATCTTCCGTTATTACGTCCAAAGAGTTGCCCCTCATTCCCATTGATTGTGATAACCCCGTTCTTCCAGCTTCTGTCCAAGAAATGATTGAGCGTTACTTCCAGGAGCATCCTGCCTCCTTAGCTGCCATCTGTACTACCAATGAAAAACAAGACCCTGCCAAGATTGCTACCTTTGCTGCAAATAAATCCACTTCTGGTTACTTCTTGTTTTATGGTAGCATCAACAATGGTCAGACTATCTATCAGCCAGCCATCTTGTTGGATACAGGTGCTTCCAAAAATTTCATGAGCGTGGAGACTGCCAACTTTCTACAACTCAAGTACCACCCAGGAATGCTTGTTAGGGGTGGAAATTGTCAAATTTTTCCCTCTTTCCAGCTGAAGAAGCCAGTTAATTTTGTAGTTGCAGGTCAGTCTTTTACTGCAAGGTTTTCTGTTTGCCCTACCCTTATGTATCCTATCATTTTGGGAGTGAGTTGGTGGAGAGATCATAATGTATCAACCTTACTGGAGAAAAATGAGCTACAGGTGGAACACTCCCTTGGGTATAATTATTTGTATTCTGCTGTTAGATATGTCTGAATCAGAGCAATCATCACAGACCATACAATTGTTTCCTGTCCCTGTCCCTGTAAGTTTGGATTTACCAACATGCTTGCAACCCTGGTCCACAGCATTTGATGCCACCAGAGGCGAGGTCCTTCCCAAGCACACTCAGTTTGACTTTGACTTTAAGGTCACTGTTGATCTGATCAGAATTGCGTCTCCTATTTACCCTTTAACCTTGAAGGAAGATGCATGTTTGGAAGAGTGGACTTGTGACATGTTGGCAAAAGGCTACATTTTTAATAAGGCTTTGTTGATCTGCTCTCTGCTATTATTTGTTCAGAAGTCTGATGGGTCCCTTTGTCCTTGTATTGACTACGGGAATTTGAATAAAATTACAATTCCGGATCCTTATCCTTTACCCCTCAAAGCACAGATCTCTAGATGTGTTGAGAAGGCCAAGGTATTCTCAAAACTTGATCTGTTGAATGCTTTCAATCAAATCAGAATTATAGAAGGAATGGAATGGTTAACAGCATTCAGAACTAAGAAGGGTATCTTCCAGTTCTGCATAATGCGTTTTGGATTGAAGAATGCCCTGGCTTGCTTTCAGCGGTTAATTGATTCAGTCCTGGGAGATCTCCTAGGTGTTTGTGCCATTGCATATATGGATGACATCTTGGTGTTTTCTCCAGATGAAGAGTCCCATAAGGTCCACTTGTTGGCAGTTGTAGAGCGCATTCTCCAAGCAAACTTGATCATCAAAAGGAGTAAGTGTGAATTCTTTAAACTAAGGTTACCTTTCTGGGTAATATTATCTTTGAGGATGGCCACACCATTGCCCCTGATAAGGAAGCTGCGGTTTGAGAGTATGCTACGCCTGTGACAGTATCCCAACTTTGTAGTTTCTTGGGTACATGTACGTTATTGAAGAAATTCACCCCCACTTGTCTGAGGTGGCCGCCCCTTTATATTTGGCTGGTGCAAAGACGACTTTAGTCTGGACGCCTGAGTGTGCAAGTGCCTTCTCAGCAGTCAAGGCTCTTTTGTTGTCCTCCCCAGTGTTAAGACATGTGGATCCTGAGCTTCCTTTTGTGGTTTCTACCAATGCATCTAAATACGCTGTGGCTGGTGTGCTGTTGCAGACGGCTAGTGACAGGATTGAGAGACCTGTAGGGTATTTCTCCCGGAAGATGGAGGCTTTAGAACACAACTACATGATTTACGACAAGGAATTGTTGGCTGTTGTGGAATTGTTAAAGCATTGGCATCACCATCTCATGTTGACACGTCATCCATTTGTAGTAAGAACTGACCACAAAGCTCTTCTATATTATCAACAACCCAGGGTTTTTTTGGGTTGCCAATCCAGATGGCATGATGATCTGACAAGATACAAGTTCCGCTACAAGTTTATTAAGAGATCTGACAATCACTTGGCCAATGCTCTAAGCAGGAATCCTTCCCATCTCCCAGATGCTAGTATGGACGCTGAGTTAAACACACATACTATGATTCCGGACAAGGCTGTGGTGCCTTTTGTATTGCCTCTGCCGGCTACGTTGGCCACCATGTCCTTAGCTGAGGGCGCAGACCTGGACTTGTATTCCAAAGTTAAGTTTCTGCAACCTTTTTCCAAAGGTTATGATAGGCTATTGGAGCTAGCATGTTCAAACCCAGTAGGTTAGCCTCAGGATTATCATAAGATTGGTCCAGTCCTATACCATCAAGGTTGCTTGTGGGTTTCTGAGGGCACTATTTGGCATGAAATCATGGAGGCTAATCATACCTGTCCAACAGCAGGCCACCCAGGGAAAAACAAAACAGTGGAACTTATCCACCGCCAGTTTTCCTGGAAAGGTTTGACTGTGCAGGTAGCCGCTTTTGTTCAAGATTGCCTGGTATGTGTTTGAACCAAGGCCATTCAGAATAAGACTACTGGTTTACTGGTTTCATTTCAGCCTGCTCCGGGTCCCTGGATGTCTGTGTTGGTGGATTTCATTGGTGAGCTTCCCAATTCCAATGGGTTTAACACAATCATGGTGGTATTTGATTGTTTCACAAAGATGGCACACTTTGTACCTTGCTCAACCACAATTACTTCAGTGGAAACCGTTAGGTTATTTGTGAACAGAATCTTTTCTCTACATGGCATCCCAATGGAGATTGTAAGTGACCGTGGTCCTCAATTTATTGCTCAGTTCTGGGAAGCTTTTACTGGAATCCTTGGTATCAAATTGTGCCGCTCTACTGCTTTCCACCCCCAATACAATGGGCAGATGGAGAGGGTAAACCAAAGTTTGGAGGTCTACCTACATTGCTACACCAATGCGCAACAAGATGACTGGTGTGATAATCTACCCATGGCAGAGTTCACATATAATAACGCCCTGCACACATCAACTCAAGTATCACCATTTTATGCCAATGTGGGTTACAATCCTTCTTCCAACATGGGTCCTTGTTTAGTTAGCAACGTAGAAGCTGCAACTGATCAAGCCGCTGCATTAAAGTGGGTCCATCAGGAGCTCCAAGTTACTCTTGCCACTGCCATGACAACTTACAAAGAATACGCAGATTGCAAGCGCCAGGAAGGTCCAACTTACAGGCCAGGTGATCTAGTCATGGTTAATGTTTGCAATATGAAACTTAAGGTTCCCTGTTGCAAATTAGGTCCCAAGCAAATTAGTCCCTTCAAGGTAGAACATCAGATTGGTCCCTCTGCTTATTGGCTGGATTTACCTCCTGCTTTCAAGATTTTCCACACCTTCCATGAATGTCTTCTTACTCCCTTCAAAGGAACAGAGACCCCCTCTTCCCAACCCATTCTTGTGGAAGAAGAACCTGAGTATGAGTTAAATTGTATTCTGGCTTCCCACAAGAATTGCTGCCGTTTGGAATATTTGGTATCTTGGAAAGGTTATCCTGATTCTGAAAACTCATGGGTTCCCCAGTACAATTTTTCAAAATTCCTCTGATCTGATCCACAAGTTCTACAAGCACAATCCCACTGCTATTGGTCACCCTGAACTTACCCTAGCTGCAATGAAACTCCCACCTGCCCATAAGAATTTCTCTTTATCCCATCTCCCAGATGGTGGTATTGTGCCCAAGGCTAAAGCAGAGGGTAATGTCACGGTAGGTTCCATAATGCCGGGTATTGTCCGTCCAAATAAGAAGGCTCAGAAGGCCGGGATAACTATATCAAAATTGACCAAGTTAACGGATTTAAACCAAACAGTTGATTGAAAATGGGTCACGGCTGCTCCAGTCTGCTAGCTGAAACCAGCTCCCCCTTGCAAACTGACGTTGATAAATCAACGTAATATGAGGGTCACCTAATATAAGCTTGTTAATCAGCATGGTTGTCAGAAACTGGTCACACAAGGGTTCTTTGCAACCTGGACTAGATACTTACTTGACAATGTGGAAGGAATAGGAGGTCAAGACTCAGGTGGTATTGCTTAGTCAATTTTCTGATATATATTGAATAATTTTCACTGTTTCAACTCTAAGAGTTGAGTCCTCCTAAAATTTTACTCAATAAAAATCATTTATCCTCAGTTCTAATTTACTTTTCAAAATGCATCCTGTGGTTGGGTTGTTACAGTATATCCTGTAAAATCTGATTCTGAACAGAATTATTTCAGGAAGATGAGGCCCAGCATCTGGAACTTTGTTGTTGGCGCCAACAAATGTTAATTTCATGCCAGCCTATTTTGTAGTTCCTCCCCCCATTCTTGAAAATGAAAATTGTGTCACTTCTCAATGCCCAGAGTTCTACGCTGAAGATGCATTGATGCTTTCCCAGGTCATTTATCTTGGTTTACTCTGGTTAGAACTGACTGTTCTACTTAATCCTGGAGTTTTAATTGGAAATTTCACAAAAAAATACTTGAAGCTGTGTTGGTGGTTAATCATCAATTCTATATGGATTTGGGTGGTAATTCCCCATCATTTAGAAACGGCTTCATATTATCCAGTGATTTCCATCACATAACCAGCCCCCTAGCAGCCAATGTTATATGCTGGGCTGGTTCAACCTCTGCCTCTAGTAGCCAATTTTACCCACTAGGCAGGACTTACCTTCCCTAGTAGCCCATGTTACCTACTAAGCCTCTACCTGTCTCAAAACTACTATCCATGACCAACTTTCAGCATAGAGTCTTATTGAGGCCAAATAAACCCTTGCCTAAAAAACAGCTTTCATGTGGAACATCACAGGGAGTATAATTTCTGAAATTCTTAGATGATTTGGAGGCTATATGTGGGCTTTATCGGTCTAATACTTATAAAAGGGAGGTAGTTCAGGGAAGCCACACAAAGAAACAACAAGCTTTAAGCAGGAAGGCTTAAAGAGGGCTCTACAGTGGTCTTGGATGGCTTTAACAATGGTTAAAGCAAAATTGAGGTTAAATTAAGGCAGAAACAATGGAATTTTAAGATTCAAGTAAGTTTTTATACTAATGTTTAACTTAAAAAACAAATTCAAACCAAGTTTTTGTAAGCAGGCATAAACTAGGTAAAGACTATATACTGAAGTTAACTTTAATAGCTCTGAAAAAGCAACCTGGAGCAGCAAAGACAAGGTAAAGATAACAGACTTAAGTATTTTTACTAAAAGTTAACTATAAGACACCAAGGCGTCCAAAATTGAAAAACTGATTGTAACAAACTAAAGTTTATTCCAAGTGATAAAAATTAGCAAGAAGGAGACCAAAAGTCTCCTGTCTTAATTTAAGGGATGTAGACAGAAGTTAAATGGCCACCTGACCAACCCTTTGTATCTGATTGGCCTTAAGAGAATTTTTGCAAGGCAAATTAAGGGGGGTAGGGAGGTTCCTCAATAATTTCTGGCATTAATTCTGATTGGCTGGTAAATGTTTGTGACTCAGAAAATCCCTTTGGAATTGAGGATGCCAGAGTGACTGGTTTTGATTAGCCAGACCTGATGGTCTTCAACAACAGTTGGTACCAAGCCAGCAAGTAATCCAAATTGACTAACATTTCTTCCCAGGGAGGGGCAACAAGGCAGGAACATCTGTAGGGTAGGCTAGCACAAATCTTTTGACACAGTGTGGGCTAGATCCTTGAGGGAATTGAGAGGCTTAGCTAAATTTTGAGCAGTTTGCTTTGTACATCAAGGAAAGATTGTCCTATCCAGGGCCAAAGGGGGGGAGTAAATTTAAAATGGGGCATTTTCCATTTCAAAGTTTGACTCAGTACTCAAATGATCTATAATGTGTTTTGAAGGCTATCTTATCCTTGTTCCCAGATTTAATTTAGACTTTATTATAACCTGTGGTGAGATCAATATTGCTAAAGAATTTTCCACCTGAAAGTGTATCAAAAAAGTTGATAATCTGGGGTAGGCAATATTTGTTTTTTACAGTGACCTTGTTGAGGACACAGTGATCCATTATCAACCTTATGAAACCATCCTGCTTAGCTACAAAAAATATAATGGTCCCCATACAGAGATATATAGGAGCAGATTAAGCCTTTTTTATGAGAATACACAAGTTGCTTCAAGTATGTTTTATCCTCCTTATGTGTTGAAAAATACAATAGGTGGGCCCTTGGTAAGAAGACCTGAATTTGAATAGTATGTTAAATCTTGCAAGTTGGTGGAAGTTGCTCAAGAGCTTCACTAAAAAATCATCCTTGAACCTTTTGAGTAGATTATGTAATGAGATGTATGTTTGGAATGAGAAGGAGTCCTTTTAGTCTCAGTATGGATGGCTTTGACAGAATATATATTTAAATCAGGTATCACCTCCTTGAACTTTTATAACCCCTCTCCAGTGATATAAAAAATGTGTATTGTTAAATTTCTGTTAATGTTGATAGGTTAACCTTTAAAACCTATACTATTATGCTTGAGGATTATGAAAGAGGTGTCCTGGTCAATGTAGGGATAGCTTTGGTGTAACCAGTCTAGACCTTTAATTATATTGTAGCTAAGGTCACCAAATAATATAGCCAGAGACTCTGAATTGGAAAATTTCCACTATTGCTGAGAAAGATAATTTCTTTGAGTGATTACAACTTGCCTGGAGTCTGCCACATGTATCACATTAAATCAGCTGGTGACACATTCTATTCAGTGTGATTCCACAAGCTCTTGGTTGATCATGATGTGATTTGCTTCTGTGCCTACAAGAAGCTTTGATTATTCTCATGAAAAAAGAGCTAAGACAATAAAGTGATTTTATTTTGGGTATGATTAGCTTTTAGGACAGTATCATTGGTATGTACTTGAAAGATGTCCAAGGTTTTGAAGTTTTGTCACAGTAGTTCTAATTTACAAGGGATTTTTCCATCCAAAAAATCAAAAATAGAAGCCCAAAATTCAGTATAAAATAATTGGAAATCTTTGGGATTTGAGTGTTCTCATTGGAAGGAGATATATTATGGCTACATCTGGTGTTAAAATGAAAATTCAAAATCCAGCCTCCAAGGCCTTCAAAAAGGCTGTTCAAGCAATTTGGGTGTATTTTAAAAAACGTCCCCAAAAACCATTTATGATGTCATAATCAACTGTCATGTAATTTGGAATGTGCAAGAGTGTTTCAGCATTCTGAAAAATTATATTCATCTCCTAGCTTCAAAAAAGAAGCTTAGTAGTTATATAACTAAGGCTATACCAGTAATTTTTGGTTTTACTATCAGTTTTAAAGCCTTGAAACATTTTAAACATGTTTTAATTGGAATCATTAATTTCTGCAGTGCTCTTGCATTATATTTTTTCTGTCTTGCTAATTTTACTTTGGAATCCATGATCAGCCAAGAATCAAAATTTTCAACTCTTCCTCCTCATTTTCTTATGGAATTTAGAGTGTAAAATTCTCTTCAGAGTTGACAATTTTACTTCTGCTAAGACTTTTGGCTTTTTATTTTCTCAATCATCTTGATTTTACTGATTTCATCATTTCCAATTTTGGACAAGTTTTTTAATCATCTCTATCCTGCAATTTTTATGTTGCTCAATTTCATGAATGATAATTATTACCCTCCCAACCCCCAAAGAAAAGAAAACAGTAATCAACCACTAATTGGTCTGGGGCATAAACTGTCAGCCTCAAGCACCAGGCGCCTGGCTGCCTGCATTTTTTGGGGATCAAGCCCTCAAAGATTTGATCCAACAAATCCCCCACTGACACAAATTTCCCTAAAAGTTTCCCTAAAGTTTCCCTGAAGGCAATTCAGAGCCACCACCCCTATGTGGAGGAGGAGTCTCCAACTGTTGACTTAAATACAGTAGGACAAGCCAGTTTGAAAACAGCATCTCAAAAAACACCATCTTGAAAAACGCCACCTCAAATTTCTGCTATCTCAATTTACTAGTAAAAACGCCATTTTGATTTACGGCATTTTGACTAAGAAAAAAAAAGTTTTAAAATTTTAGATTTTTTGAACTCCAAAAACTACCCAAAAAATTCCCAAAAATAAAAATTCAAAAAACATTTCTAGGCTTAAAAAAAGCCTCAGAATTCCAAATCTGCAATAAAAAATTGGGTCAATTAGTAGCAACAAGGCTGCGTAAAGTCCAAAAGTTAAAATAATCCCAAAAACAACCATTTTCATATATTTTAACTATAAACTATGCTTTAAAATAAACATATATTTTTACCAAATATCAAATAAAATTAAAGTAATGATAAAAGTAAAGGAAATAATAGAGAAGATAGAGTGGTGTTTATTGAGGAAGGATCATACATTGGTTGAAAGAGCAACTAAGATAGCTTGGAGATGATCAAGCTTGCTATCCTTGGGATAGTAGGCAAGGACCACCTTGCTAATCTCTGTATACTTTTCCACTGCTTTGGTTTGCTTGGGGGGAATCATCCTTGGTCTTGATGCCTGTTTTAAAGAGGCGGGCGGAGATGGCTTGTTGAGTCTTTAGATGTACCATTATTTTGTTGAACTTGGGCTTCTGAACCCGGACCCTTGTGGCAAATTGACTATGCCACCCTTCAAGAGAAGAGGTGGTCTTGATTAGGCCATTCTTTACCTGCTTAAAGCAGTTCCATGTGATTGAGTCACCGCTTTTTCTAATGTGGCATGCTCCCTGAAAAATACTAACTCATTGAGTTTCAAAATACTCAATAAAGGGCGCAAAGGCTGCCTGATTGGCAATAATGTAGGGATGGCAGAGGAGGGCATTGTAGAAGGCATTGGTTTCCTTCTTTCTTACTAGA
Source organism: Entomophthora muscae (assembly GCA_014839935.2). Taxonomy (NCBI): domain Eukaryota; kingdom Fungi; phylum Entomophthoromycota; class Entomophthoromycetes; order Entomophthorales; family Entomophthoraceae; genus Entomophthora; species Entomophthora muscae. The sequence continues at coordinate 368,328 of QTSX02001481.1, forward strand.
GCAAGGGCAGCATAGCAGTTGAATACGTCTTTTGCTTCCTTTGTGCCTTCAGTGTAGACCAGCTCATGAAGTGCAGAGCACTTTTGGAGGCGGCAGCAGAGTGCCTGCCAAAAGTGAAAGTAGCATCCCTGAGGGGAGCTCTTGAAGAATCTAATAAAAGCATTGGCCTGAGCCTGCTCAAAATCTACTACCAGGTATTCATGGTATGGAAGGCTTTTGGGCTTTTTCTTGATTGGGGTGGCTTCCTCTGACTGGGCCTTTTTCTTGCGCCCTCTAGTCTCCTTTGGCTCCTCTTCAATAGTTGGTAGAATCTCATCCAGCTTGGCCTTTAATATTGTTAGAGCCCGGACATAAGTTTACTGCTTCTTATTTGGGAGGAAAAAGAAGACCAGGGGAAGAACTAGATTGCCAACCTGCCCATGGATATTCCAAAGCTGTCTAAAGAGCTTTGGGCAGGTTGAGAATGTTCCATCTGCAAGCCAGGCCTTGCATTTTAAAAGGTTGCAAAGATCCTTGGAGGTAGCAAAGCAGATGATCCGCTCTGGGGCATGTTGCCCATCATTGTGAAGGAGGAATCTCTCTTCATGCTATGAAAGCTTTTGCTCTTCATTTAAAATCAACTGGTCAATTGATGTAGCACTGACGCCTTCAGTGCTCAGAGCAAATCTCTGGACAGTGAGATATCTCTGTAGTTTGAGGCGCCACCAACAGTTGCCAGTTGGGTATCATTTAGATTAATGAGCGCATTGTTTACAACCTCAGTTGCAGTTTGGTCTTTGGTGGTTGTTATGACCTGGCAAAGAAACCAGCAGATCAGTTGATACAGAGGATTGAAAGGCTTGGCACAGTCATTCCCAATAGTCAGGGCTTTAAACCAAGTGAACCCATAGGTAGTAAGTCTAGCTGGACAGCCAACGTTATCACATTTGAAGTGATGCTGACAGATGGGCTTCTTCTTGTTGTTGCAGCTGAAGCTGTAGCCCTTGTGGACAAAGCCAGCACCCCCTTTCTTTGTCATAATTAGATAGCTGACAGGGTATGTGGCAGGCACAGCAAATGTGCCATTTCTGTTGCATACATTGTGGATTGAGTTAATATCCCAGAGCTCAATTGGCTCATCTGCAGAAGCACCAGGCTCAGGCTCCTGATCTTCTTCATCCTTAGGCTCTGAAGTGGGGTCAGAATGGCAATTGAAGTTGAACAACTTCTCTTGAGGGTCTGACAGGGAGTAAACAAAAGTAGAATGGGGAGGGGTTGGGCTTGTTTCCTCAAGCTCTGGTGAGGGCGTAGGTGTCTTGGGAGGAGCTTTACCCGCTAGCAGGCTGCTTTTTAGGGGTAGTTTTGGCCTTTTTGGCCTTTGGAGGAGTGATCTTGGACTTTGAGGCCTTGGACGCATCTTTGTTGATGGACTTGGGAGGCATCTAAAAGTGAATTAGTATCAAAATATGAGCATTTTGAGGGTTGTTTTTAAAGAGAAAAACAAGAATGTTTTTATATAAAAGTATCAATTTTTTTACATAGAATTGTAGAAGAGATCAAATAATATATACCATCAAAATTTCAATGTTTTTTATTTTGAAAAATAATTTTTTATTAGTAATGCAAGTAGGCAAAACTTTGAGTTTTGACTGAAAGTTTGCTCTCAAGATGGCATTTTTGAAGTGACGTAATTGAGGTGCTGTAGCTCAAAAACATAGTTTTTTTGACCATTTTTTATATTAAATTAACAAATTTACGGTGTAGCTACCTCAACCAGGCCAAAGAGTAAAACTTGAATTTCTCAAAAACTAGCTTATACAACTGGGGTTAAAAGTACCCAGTTGTTTAGAGGAGATCAAAAAATATATATTTGCAAAGTTTCATATGTTTTCTTACATTTTTTATTAATATTGTTTTTGACGTGAAACTATACTTTTGAATAGTGGAAAGCAAGAATTGCACTGGGGGAATCAATATAGCGTAGCCTGGCATCATAGGTAATTTCCCCTTATTTTCCCCTTTCCATTGTGTGCATCAAATCAATTGGGTGATGTGAAACTTGGTGGAATTTGAAGTGACATAAATTGAAATGGCGTAATCACCCCCTTCCATAATAAAATCCCTATTAAAATATTTTATTGATGAAATCCTTATCAAAGTATCCATGTATAATAAAGTTATAAATTACATATAACAAAATTTTTTTTACCCAGCAATGACAATCACTAGAAGGACTATCATAGTGGTGTCTTTTTAGGTTGTTCCTTTTATAAGTGTCTTAGATTAATACTATAGGAACATCTTCTGGCACTATACCACAGGCTTTATTTTAGTTCAGGTATAAGCTTATTTTAGTTTAAGGTAAATGGTGTAATTCAAAATGACGTAAAGTTGGGATGGCGTAAACATGCCCCACACTAAGTGATTTCATATGTAAATAAAGTTAGCAAAATAAGATTTAATTAATCTGACTCAAAGTGACGGAATTGAGATGGCGTAAATTTGAGATGCCGTATTATAAAAGTATATGTAAATTTTAACTATTTTATTGTTTATTTTATTTTTTTGTGATTCAAAATCACTAACGCAAAAAATGCCATCTTGAATTAAATTTGAGATGGCGTTTTCTTGAGATGCCACTTTCAAAATGGCGTGTTCTACCTTAAAGACAACTATATCAAATAAAGAAGCCAATAAAACCAGCACTAAAAACTTTATGCCCACCTGTCACTAGGGAGTATAACAGCTACCAGACTGCTCCTAAGAATGGCATTTGAGAGCAGAAGACTTGTATTATCATTCTACTGAAACTTTCCAAGGAAAATCTGGCCTGTTCCTATGCCATTTTGCCACCTCAAAACTTGGGCAGTCCACCTGCTCAAGCCCCAAATACTCAACCATTAACCCCATATCCTCAAAAAAAGCCTGGTGATATGAAACTATATGATACTGTAAGTCTAGCACTGGGATTTATTTGTAATGGTGGAGAGACTCTGAAATGTGGAAAGATTGAGAAAATGAGGAATGCAAACCTAAATGCTGAAACATCAAGTAGCAAAATGATTCTCGGTATCACAATTTTTAAGCAGTAAACCCCAAGAAAAGGTACAGGCAAAATGCATACTGTAAAAATGAGAGCAAAAATTACAAAAGCTAATGATTGAGAAATTCAAACTGGGTTTGAAAATATATGACTTGGGAAATTGGTTTGATGTACTCCTCAATCTTGGGTAGGGAAGCCGCAAACAACAGCACAGTTGCCGCAGACAACACAAAATCAAAACTGTGCATTGTGATGGTGTGTGTGAGAATTGGGGGAGAAGGTTAGTAGGAAATAAAACCAAGCTCTCAACCACAATAAAAATTGCAGTTTCAGCAACAACTGAAAGGTTGTTGCCAACAATTCCTGGGAGGCTACAGGGGGGAAGGAATCAACTGAGCACCAAAAGCAACAGAAAAAACCAAATGGCCAAATTAGAATAGAAAATTTTGAACTTTATTAGAGTAGAGAATGATGAAGCAAGGTCTTTTACAACTCTTACATTCATTTAAGGGATAAATGAGATTAGGGTGGTAGGTTATAAATCACAAAACCAATCAACCAATGATATGAGCAGATTAGTGCACTTATTGAGGCATGAAGATCATGAAAACTTTTAAATATATATAATCAAAAGGAAAACCAAACTAACTAATATTGGGAAATTTTCTTTGGATGCAATTACCACTGTTCTTGCACATGATATTTAACCAGGGGTATCTCTTGGTGGGTTAGATTGAGGCATCTTCAGAATGATTGCAAAATATTGAATTGTGGGCTTTTCTTGGGCTTTTTCAGTAATCTTTTGGATAAATATTCCAACATAATTTGTTAGAAATTCCCAAAAATTTATCAGGAATTGGAGTAGAGGCCTAAGGGGGAGGCGTAAATTTGCAATAAAGACTGATGATCACAAATGCACCAGAGCATTATAGATCTCCGAAAAACATGTGTGTTGTTTGAAAAGAAAACATCTATCCAACACCTTTCAAGTATTTTTTCCCAGTTGAGACCATGAAGCTCTTTGAAAAGTGACCCTTGACATTGTAGGACCTCTACCTGAGGACAAACTATGAAAAAATTAAATTGTTATTGACATAATCTATTTCATCTGTTAGCCTTTTACATGGACAAATATCAATAATACCACCACCATTATAACTTGGTTTATAGATAAAATAATTGTTGCCTAATTTAGCCTATTATATTAACTTATTAAAGATGATAGCAAGTAACTTGTGGGGAACACCATGGAAGCTTATGGCGCCAGAACACTCCTGAGCAGATGGTGACCACTACCTACTACCCTCAAGCTACTGGGCAAGTAGAAACATTTAGTGTATCACTGATCCAGCTACTTTTTAAGTTGCTACAGGATTATCCTAACACCAGATGTACCAAAAATTTGCCCACTGTCCTTCTAATCCTATGAACCAGAATTAACTGTGGTATTAGTTCAGTCCCAGCACATTAGTGTTTAAGACCCTGTATGTTGTCTCAGGAATTTATCAATTTAAACTAGGGTCAACTACCAATATAACCCATCTTTTTTATCACCCCTCTCTTTCAAAATAGTGTGTCAAGGCTCAACAGGCAGAACAAGTACAAGTACAAGAGGTATCAAATATCTTGAGGCCCAATAAACTGCTGAAGACCCAGTATATGCTCTTACATCTTAATAAGAAAATCTAGATCCTCAATTTCTTAGGCCTTTCAAAGTAGCTGTAGTCATAGATAACCACACCTACTGCATAAAAAGATGTCAAGGATAAAAAACAGATCTAATGACTCTAATTGCTTTCCTGTTGTGATATTCACATCCAGAAACACTTTTATCACATCTTTTCAGATGTTTCATACGTTCTCATAGCTATTGAAGATAACAGGGTGGGAAATGAGACAAGGTAAAGCGTTGCAACCAGAACGACTATCAAGTTGCCACCATCTCACAATATATAAGGGCACTCAATAGGCTGCCCCATGACAGACCCAATGGCATATTCTCTCTTGACAACTCCAATATGGCAGGAGCTCATATTTGCTTTTAAGAAGAAAGATTGGTTATGCCAAAGATCCAAAATTAAGCTTTGTTTGGGGCATGTTCAATCCTTATTTAATCACTGCCAGAAGTGGTTCCCCTTTAGTGGTCTATTGTCCCTTTACCATGATGTAAAGCTCACCCTTCACAATAGATATCCTCTTATACCTAATCTATTTTCCTTTCCTTCCTGGGACTGTTGTCTTCCCAGATCAAATGCTGAACTATAGCTAGTTTACAGTAGTTTTAAAAGCTATGGCAACAAGCAAAAATTCTTCAGATTTAAACAAAATGATTTTCAGATTTAAACAAAATCCAAGTCTCAGGTTAAAATATATACTCTGTTAACAGGGTTTATTGGCGTTAATGGGCAAAATGGGTCAACACAGCAACAAAAAGCTCACACGCAAAGCAAAACCATTCAAAATATAATCCAAAATACATCGATTCACAAACAAAATGGTGTGAGTTGACTTTTGGTGTACATATGGGACATTATTTTTCTTGTTATGCCTAGGCGCCAGATTGGTTATTTTATAACTTAATCACATTATTCATATTCAAATTATTCAGAAAGAGTAAAATATAATCAATCCCAAATATTTAATTGATCTTGGGCTTGGGTGATTTTTTAAAAAATAATTCATTGATTTTATAATTGAAAATTGCAACTTATAGTACTACTGAAAATATCTTAAGTGCTACTACAAACCAAAAATATTTATGATGAGTTGCATGGGAGAGTAATAGCAGCCCCAAAGCTATAAATGCTATTACCCTATCTTTGGCTCATCATAAATATTCTTAGTTTGTTTCAGAAAAAAAAGGTTGTTGTTTTTGAAAGACTGATAACTCTATTTAAAATACACCCTCTAGTAAGCTGCCCTACTTCATGAACTTGCCCCAATACACTACTAGCATCTTCTGATATTTTTGTTTCTCTGGTATCATCACGTGATTTCAAATGATAAAATATCTCAGAATATTCTGAGAAGCTTTCAAATGTTAAAGGTGAAGTATATAACTTCCCATCTTTCATCAAATATGAAAGATTAATGCGCAGATTTTTAACTTCAAGCTCTCTTTTTATAGGCCTAAATTTCCTTTCATAAATATAAAAAAATGCTTTTTGGGAAACAATTGAACCAGTTAAAGATGAATTGTATAATTCTTTTCTTCTTTCTTCTTTCTCACAAATATTTTTTAGATCATTAATGTTGTTAATATAAAGTACATTTTCTTTTTCCTTTAAAATTTTTGATATTACACCAAAGTGACCATCAACAATGCTTTTTCCATGGCATTCAACAAAACGGTTATATTTTATGGAACCCTTAATATATTTAGGTGCCTCTTTAAATAAGTAATATAAAAATTCATATGATCTAAAATGATTTCCATTATCTGTCCATACTTTTATATTTTTTATTTTTTTAAATCTATCTAATTTAAGAAGACTTATTAGACATTCACCTGAAAATAAAGAATCATGTGATAATATTTGAGACAAAAAATCATGATATTCATATTTAATTTTATTGTTTTCTTTAAAAACTAATGCAAACCCTAATAATGAGATTGGTTTTTTTGAATAAAAACAATTATTGGTCTCAATTGGACCACCTCCAACCTTTAAGTTTTCTTTATAATCTATAACTACAACACAAGACTCATCATCTAGTTCATTAATATCTTTTTTATATTCACAATTTTGATGAACATAAAAGTCTTGGTGCTGATTAATAGTCTTTAAGTCATTGTCTATAGATTCTGGTAATGGTAAGTTTTTACTTTCACATTCTTCCTTCTTTTTTTCTAGTGAATTTTTTAAATTACAAATATTGCACATATCGGTTTGTTTTTTACTTTTTATTATATTTTTAGGGATTAATTTATAGTAAGTGGAAATTGAAACTGAAATTTCATTTTTTATTTTCATATTTTCATATATTTCTTTTTTTGTTTTAAGTAGAGAGTATTTAATTTCAGTTGAGTAATTACTCATCTCTTTTTCTATATCTTTATAAATTTTTTCAGGCACTTTTTTTGTAAACTGGCTTGTTTCAAAAGAATTTTCCAGCAATTTTTTAATTATTTTTTTAGTTATTTCTTTTTTTAATGAATAGTTATTATTTTTTTGGCTTTTTTTGTTTAAGCTTACATTTTTATTTTTATTTATTTTTCTTGAGTATTCAAACTCACTTTTGGTTATATTAAACCCCATATCATTAAGCTCTTTTAAAGAGTAACTGGAAGTAACCAGAGATCGCAAGGCTGGGAGATGTTTTTGGGGAGAAGATTTCATGAGATCCTTTAAGTTTTCAATGAACTCATTGCCTTTTTGATTTTGAATAGTTGGCAGGAACTGAGCTTTCCCAAATTCAGTTTGAGTAAGGAAGTGCTTGATGAAATTATCAAGATCATCACCAGCAATAAAGAGGAATGCCTTTTTTAACATTGCAATTCTCTCTCTTTTTGTTGAAGCTCCCAAGGAAAAAAAGGGTAGCATGGAAGAAGTAAATTTAACTGAGGACATGGTAGTATTTTGAATCTGTAATTAGGTCAGATCTTTGATGTGTGCCTTAATGATGGAGTAGTTATGATCAGAATGTGGTCTTTGAATTGGGTTATTTGGATTAGAAGCTTTGTGGTACTTTAGCTCTTATATACCAAGCTAAATGACACCATTCTGAAAGAAATGGTGTGATAGCTTTTATTATAGTTTGAACTTGAATTTATGTTTGCAGAAATTAATTAAATACCCAGTTTTCATGCACAAGTGATATATGTGAAGCAGCTAAGCATTATTATTACATCATATCCTCTTTGTAATCAATGCAAATCAATTAAAATGATGTATTCAGTTAATTGTAACTCTTCCGCATATTTTTAAAATGATAAAATATTAAAGAATTCCATTTAATGAATGCTCAATTTGAGGTTCGAAGCTCACTTGAACCTTAAAATCAATCTAAACAGTGATAAAAACATCCTAACTTCAAACTATCATAAAATCCTAGAGAATTGAGCTTTTTAAATAAAATAAAATGCAAAAATAAAGCTCTCAATCTTATCTTTAATTTCGTCAAATAAAAAACATCTGTTGTGTATTCAAAAAAGAGTATTTATTAGCTTTGAAGTGATCTACTTTATATCATTAGATATAATCATATAATAAAATCTGGATTATGCTCTTTTAAATTACTTTTGCTTTAATATTGAGCATAGTATACATATTAAAATTTTTACACCAATAGAAAGATAAGATTCTTAGCTTCATTTTGATAGTTTACAGTGTGAAAAAATATTAATTTTTCATTGAGTTATTAATGTTTTAAATATAAATTGTGTAATTAGTTACTTTTTCAAAATCGAACTGTGTTATGCTGCGACTTGAGCAGCATGTGCATTAGAAAATGGCCTAATCTCTAAAATAATGACCCATATGTTTACTATGTGAATTGGTGACAAAATACACCCAAGCAAGGTGTGCCAAAACTCAATCCAAAAACAAAACACAATAGCAACTCACAATGTAAACAAAATCACTCACGCAATGTGTGCAATGGATTGTAATCATGAATGATACCAAGGTATCTAAAATAAGACACAAGATCTGAAACATAAATTTTAAAAATATTGTGTTGGGTGTTTGAATTTGGCAGTAAAATCTAGGAAAATGGGTGGACTTTTTTTGAGTATTCTAAAATGGGCGTTGTAAAACCAAAAACAACTAATTAAGAAATAAAAAATCTATAATTGGGATATTGGGTGGGAAAAAATATTAATTGAATATCCATAAACAGATAAAAGCAAAAATTAAAATTAGAGAGTAACTTAATTAAGTTTTATTTAATATTTTATTAAATTCTAAAAATGGAAGGAACACAACAACAGACTACCATTGCACCCGTTGTGCGCCGCGGTTGCGGTTGCCCCCGCGGGTCAAAGAATAGACTTAGTACAACACAAGTGCCTACTCAGGAGGGAGGCGGGAGAGGAGAGTTCCATAGTGACGCTGCACTGACACAGCCGGTTCAAGGAGCACAAGCTGCTAGGGTGCAGAGCATCAACCCTTGGGTCCCAAAGCTGACCCGGAAGCCCACCAAGGTTACCACGACAAAAATGGTTAGAAACAAGGAGGTAGAACTTACTTTGTATGTGTTTGACGTTGTGTACCGGCAAGAGTCGGTCCCGTCAGCCATGCTGGAGAAGGTGAAGCCTGTACTTGATACTAGCTATGAGCCCTACATCAGTGATGGCAATCAGGAGGATGACAAGGAGCCCCAGCTCTACCAAACCAATGAGGGACAGCTGGTGCTAAAGAAAGTTGCAGCCTTCTACAACAAGGTGCCCATGCCTTGCAAGCCTGTCATCAATCAGGATCCTGGCTTGTCTGAACCCACAAAGCCCACCCAGAAGCGCATCCCTGACATCAAACACATCATCCTGCTTAAGCTAATGCGGGAATCAGGTGACTACAAGGCAGCTGCGGCCCTTGTTGGGGTGGATCCCAAGTACCCCAGCAAGACCTTCAACAAGTTCATTGATACTGGCCAAGTCCTTGCCGTGGAGAAATCCTTGCGCGTTTCCACTATGCTCACCAAGGAGCACAAATGGGCAATCTGCCAGTGGATCACCCAGGACTGCCATCTTGAACTGGCAAATATACAGGCTATGGTCAAGTCCGCTTTTGGGATTGAGGCCTCAATTTCCTTTTACTACCATCTGGTCAAGGGAATGCAATTTTCCTGGAAAAAACTTGGGGTATCCCCATACAATTGGAACAGCCCAGCCAATATTGAGACCTGGAAAAACTACGCAGAGGCGTATACTGCCCTCAAAGCCAAGGGGACAGTCAAATTTTACTATATTGACAAATCAGCATTTGCCTCGTTGATGCACAATGAGTATGGGTATGTCCCCAGAGGCTCCAATGACGGGGTGGCTTGGCGTGCTGCAGTCCGCGCCACAGCCTATTCAATGGTGGCTCTCCTTGGTCCAAAGGGGGTTGAGCTATACCAAATGATACTGGGCTCCCACAATAGCTGGACCTTCCTATCATTTCTCTAATTGGTCCAGGAGCACCTGAGGCGCACAAGCCCGGGCTTCACCAACGTAATTGTGTTGGACAACGTTGGTCTCCACAAGGTGGCTGATATTCTTGAAGAATTTCCATCAATTGACACGAGCATTGCTAGTGGGCCCCCAGCAATTGGCCACAGCAAATATGCGCCTTCTCTTCCTCCCTGCCTATTTGCCCTTCCTAAATCCCATCAAGGAAGTCTTTGGGTGGCTCAAGCAAGTTGTCAAGCAAGGAACCCCAACTGGGACTGAGGACCTGTTTGATTTGCTGCAGGCCGGGATCCATACCCTCCCAGCTGAGACCGTGGCCAAATTCTATGGCCACACTGATTTGTTCATCCCCGCGTGCCTAGCCAAACAGCCAATCAATTAAAGGCTTAGTGTGTCCAACTTTTTTTATATTCTCTAATTTATTATTCAACATTTATTAATTATCATTTTATATTTAGATGTTTCTTTGCCCGCAATCACATTCAGAAGATCCATCAATAGATGTAAGTAATTTATTTATTTTATTGTATATTATTTTATTATGCCATCTAAGGGTATCCCAAATGCTTGATACTGGATTACACAAACGCATTAATATCACATTTGGAAAATAAATATAATAATCAAAAAAAGTTAATGTAATGTGTCCAAATCAGAAGTAGATTTTATTGAAATATATTATTATGCTTTTATTAAGACCTTCTCTGGGATATATTCTGCAGATCTTGTTTGCTAAAATAAGAATTAGAAAAATTTATTATACTAAAAATATTATAAATTGCAATGGAATTATTTGGAAGAGAGAATTTATTAAGATCGCCTATAGTGAGTTTGGCGGTATGTACCCACCCCACAATGGAGGTGGCGCACAACCTCCACTGCCACACTGTGGACAGTGGATACACCCTGGTTAAAATATTCTTGCCTGCTGGTAAAAGGGAGGATGGTGAGGTGGGAATGGAGGAGCAGCTTTTCTGGCGGGGCTGCAAACCCAAAGATGCCAGCCAGGACCAAGGCGTCCTGGATGACGTGATCCACCAAGTTGTACCCGGGGGGGACCTTCTTCCCATCCAGGGATAGCCTGGCCTCGTTGATCCCCAGAAGGACCCCGTCCAGGTCCTCAACCAACGCGCCATCCCAAAGTAAAAGAGGAACCCCAGGTAAACAACAAGGTGAAGCCTTTGCCCAGCAAAGGCTTCTGTAAACTTGCACAGTTTGTTGTATACTGTGCTTATTTTTTTCTCATGTTTAGTTTTGCCAAAGGTAAGATCAATAGCTTCTGGGACCCCCGTCTTGTTGGCACTCCAGGTCAGCCCAAAGTCCGCCAGGAGGATTTTGGTCTACTTCACAGCTGTTGCATACGCAACAGCCAGTTTTTCTACCGCGCGCCCAAAGTTCTCCAGCAAGTAGGACAGGGTGTGCTCCACCAGGAAGCAGAAGCAAGCAGCTGCATGAGCCCAGCCCATCTCTGGTACATTCTTGAATGGGAGCGTCACCAGGACGTCCCAAACAAGCTCAATGGAGTTTACACAGTAAACTCCACTGAGTGATACTGGGTCCAGGCAGACCAGTTGGGCATCCTTGTAGGCAGTAACTGCCCACTTGGATGCCCTCTCTCCATGTGTAAGCCCAGCCAATGCCTCCTGCGACATCAGAAAAGACCCGTGAATACGGTCTTCAAGATCCTGCAAGACAGGGGGGACAGGAAAAGCTGCTTGGCCACATGAGTGGCGTAGTTGGCGTAGAATGTGGCAGGGACAAAAAGGACCAGGACCCGGTGGAGTTCACCATTGACTTCTTCTAAAAAAAGTAAGTATTTGGAAATTTTTATTAATTATTATTTTAGGTTACCTTCTTCAGTCTCCTCCTTGCCCGCAGCCTTGGCAGGCTTTGCTATTCTTGATGTAACCTGTTGTGCTGGCTGCTCAGTGTCATCTCTTTGGGTACATTTTGCGGGTCTTAGGTGGGCATACATTTCTGGGTCATCTGTTCAGACAGACGGCGTGGAGAGGGCAAAGGACTTGAATTGAAGGCCTTCCACAACGTGCTTCTGGACATTTAAAAGTTGCTCAATTGTTGTTTTGGGGTGTCTGGCATCTTGGTCATGAGTGTCTTGGCGGACACCTTTTCAATTTTGTCCCCTGTAAGGACAGCAGCCTTGACTTTTGCTTTGACCTTGCGGTCAATCTCTTTAATTTTGGCAATTGCCAAGTTGAGGTCTTTTAGCAGCTTCTCCAATTCTCTCATTTTATTTTTTTTACTAACCTTTCCATATTTTTTTACAGCTTTTGCCCCAATAAATTCTGTATTATTTTGATACTGTTGCCTCTTTGTTTATTCCTTTTTATTTTCCTGTTTATCACATTATCTCATCTTTTTACCCATTGTGTATATGTTTTACGCTCATCTCAATATGTGTTGTTTGCTTTGTGTTGGCATTGTTTCCTTGATTACCATATTATTTTTAGCGCTTGTCATAGCCCCTTGTGAAAACATTAACAACAATTTGGTGATCAGCTAAATTTGAATTAGAAAATTATAGGTTAACTTTATATAAAAAAAGTTAACCTATAATTTTCTAATTCAAATTTAGCTGATCACCAAACTGTTGTTAATGTTTTCACAAGGGGCTATGTCAAGCACTAAAAATAACTGTGTTCAGGATCTAGATACACACCTTAGTAAATATATGATTTTATAGAAATAAGCTGAACATAAAGAATAAAACCAACTATAAACAAAGAGAACATGAACAATTGAAATTCAAAAAAAAGATAATATAAATAGAAAATGTTTGGTGACAGGGGTTTATTGGGGCGGGGAAGAGTGATGCCTAGGAGGCAGAATAGCGCGGGAAGGAGGACGTAGAGGCAGTGCTGGCCTGGGGAGTCTGGGATTAGATGGGTTGGATTTGCAGGTGGGGGTGTTGGTGGTGGGGGTGGAGGCAGGAGGATTGCGTGTGATGGCTCCCATATACTGCTCAACATACTCCTCATCAGTCATTGGCTGGATAGGTTGGTAGGTGGCTATGGCACGGGGTGGGAGGCGCTTATCCTTGCGTGATTGATTGCCTATGTTCACATGGAAAACCATTTGCACAAACAAGTCAGCCACCATTTGGTGACCAAAGAGAAAATTGTGATCAAGGACCCCAAGATAGAGGTCGTTGAAAGCCTGAGGGCAGCCCTCCTGTAGTGTATCTCCAATGTTAAAGAAGACAACATCAGCCAGATGGACGTCAGCATGGCCGGCGGGATAGACTGAGGCCTGATGCCCATGTCCCTGGATGGCCTCAAGGGCGGTAGAGCTTCCCTCCATCTGGTGGCTCAAGAAAACCTGGTATTTGGAATTTGAGCCATCCCAGGAGTCAAGCAATCCACTGAGGATGTGGCTGTATGAGTAGCCATCAATGAAATCAGAGTTGTCCAATAGTAGCCAAAACCCTTGGCTGAAACAGCCAGAAACACACCAATGAATGTCCCCTTCTTGACCTTCTTCCTTCCTTTTTGGATACTGGCTCTTCCTTGCTTGCTGAAATCATCAAAAGCTATTGATAGCTTCTATTAGGAGATGAAGATGATGTCATCTGTCAGACTAGTCAGGCATTGAACCAGAGTGGATTCAATGGCAGGACCATACAGGGAATCCTCAGTGCCATCCCATTGGTTGCTGGCAAAATTGGTAAGAACCCTTACAGAAGCCACCTTCCCATACATCCAGAGCTGCACCATGCGCTTGGAGACCCATATGTTATGGTGTGCAAGATGCTTCTGGACCTGGGTCAAGGAAAGCTTGGGGTCCCGCTGGAGGAGGTCAAGCATTATTGGGTATGCCTCATTGATCTGGGACTCTGTGGCCTTCTTTGGCTTCTTGGCTGTCCCAATCAGATTTCCCTTATTCATCAGGTTGTTGAATTCCCGCATGACAGTAGCCCGGGTGAATTGTAATTGGCTGGCTATCTGATCCCAGGACAGACCCTGCAGGTTAAGTGCCACAATTTCCTGAAGAATTTGGGCAGTGATGATTTGTTGCTTGGGGCACTGGGCCGGGGGAGCTGAAGCCTGATTGGCTGAGGGGGAGCAGGTTGGCTGGTGGCAGAAAGATGTTCCATGTTGTGTTCTGAGGCGCGGCACAGACACACAACAGGGAATCCTAACCTTAGGATTGGATTTGTACTAAGTCTTGGTTAGATGACAGGGAAGGCAATTGCGTTTACCTTGCGGCCCTGGATGAATAATCTCTACTAGGCGTGGCTAGAGAGAGGCGCAGAAGTACAGAAGACACAAAGACAAAAATGTGAATAGAACTTAATTTTATTGGTGAATATGGAAATGGAATATATAGTGGTTGAGAATACCACAAAACACTACCAGGACGGTAGGATCACTTGCCACAAGCATGAGTGGGGCAAGTGAGTTGCGCAGAGTCAGGAAACCAAACAATCATATTTCCTGAAGCAGAAGCCAGTTCATTTCAAGAGTCAAAAGCAAAAGCAAGAGATTTGTCTTCAAAATGGCCCACCAAAGGCAAAATCAAAACATGGTGAATGCCGTTATTCACAACATTGCCCCCCTCTAGATTGGCCTTAGGGGGGTGATACTTGCGGAGGAACTTGGCGTGTACGCAAGCAAAAGGGCAACCACTGGAGAGGAGCTTTACAGTGTACTCAGATCCTTGTTTGAAAGTCACCTCTAAAGGACCAATCCACAGGGAGTCCAGTTTGTGCGCGCGCCCACCCACACAGTGTTGATAGTATAGGACATGGTCACCAACATCAAACTCAGGCAAGGGGGAGCGCCCAGCGTTGTCAGGAGAGAGCTCAAGCATCTTAGTCTTATATGCAGAAGTGTAGGCAGTGGCCTGTATATCAATGATGCGGTTGACTAAGTCTTTGATGTGGTTGTCAGGGTTCATGGCCTTATCAGAGGAGAGTAGGGGAACCCCCAAGAGCAACAGAGTGGTGGCTTCACGCCCATACAACATGGCAAAGGGGGAGTACCCTGTGACCCAATGCTTGCTCAGACAATAGGCAAAGAGTGCAGCAGGTAAGTATAGATCCCAATTGGCAGCGTCAGAGTAGGTGAGTTTCCTCATGATAGAAACCAGTGTCAAGTTGGCACGCTCAACTGCCCCATTAGTGGAAGGATTATAGGGGGCAGAGAAAGACTGGTGAGTTCCTAGAGCTTCAACAACAGAGGTTACAAGTTTGGCATTGAAGTTGGTTCCGTTGTCTGATAACAGCACTTGAGGACAGCCATGGCAGTAGAAAACATCCTGCAGCAGGAAGGCAGCAGTAGTCTTAGCAGTGATGTCTTTAGTAGGGCGAGCTTCTACCCACTTGCTGAAGTGGTTGACGGCAATCAAGATAAAGCGGCATCCGGAACGTGAGCGGGGGAGAGGACCTACAGCATCAATGCTGACAGTGTGAAAGGCATGTTGAGGGGGGACCAATTTGAACTTGTGAGAAGCAGCTTGGGGCCTCTGAAGTTGGCAGTCATGGCAACTAGCTATGACATCTGGGATCAACAGGCAAAGATTCTCCCAGAAGTAATTCTTCTGAAGCCAGTCAAAGGTCTTGGCAATGCCTCCATGGCCAGTTTCTTTATGAGCTTGCGACACCAAGGAGAGGCAAAGACTGGGGCGCACGTATGGCAGGTATTGACCCCACACCTTCTTGAAGAGTTGGTTGTCGCGTATGAGGGTGTCTTCAGACAATTTGGACAGGGCAAGTCAAACCTCTTCTGTCTCACTTTCCCAGGAAGAAGGGTAGCCAATTAGCTTGTACAGGCGGTCTGCCTCAGCAGGATGTAGGGCAAGGATGGGCATTTGGGACAACCCATTGGCGTTCTGATGTTGAATCCCGGGGCAATGGAGCACAGTGAAGTCATAACCTTGCAGGCAGAGGGCCCATCTGGCTAAGCGTCCTTCAGGCTCCTTAAGTTGTTGTAACCATTTGAGCAAAGCGTGGTCAGTGACAACAGTGAAATGGGTACCATATACGTAGTGGCGGAATTGTTTGACTGCATGCAGCACAGCAAGGCACTCCTTCTCTGTAACACTATAATTCTTTTCATGCTTATTCAGCACACAGGAAGTATAGGCTACAGGGTGGTCCACACCTTTATTGTTGAGCTGAGCCAAGATAGCCCCAATAGCAAGGTCACTAGCATCAGTGTACAAGATGAATTCCTTATCATAATTGGGGTACACTAAAATGGGTGCTTCTTTGAGTTTCTGCTTTAGAGTCTCAAAGGCTTGCTGCTGGCTGGCGGTCCATTTGAAAGGAACATTACGCAACAGTTGGACCAGGGGTTTGCTAGTATCAGCAAAATCAGGAATGAATTGTCTGTAGTAACCCATCATGCCCAGAAAGACTTGTACTTCTTGGAGGTTGGTGGGCGGAAGCATTTTGTCAATGGCTTCAACCTTCTTAGTCATTGGACAAATTCCCGTTTGGGTTACTTCATGGCCCAAGAATTCAAGGCGTTCTTTGAAGAAAGCACACTTAGAGGGCTTTAACTTGAGGCCAGCTTCCCGGATTTTTATGAACACCTCTTTAAGATGGGCTAGGTGATCAGTGAAAGTTGCGCTGAAGACTGTTATATCATCTAGGTAGACTAAGACACATGACAACTTCAAGTCACGCAGGATGGAGTCCATGGCCCTCTGGAAAGTTGCCGGGGCATTACAGAGCCCTTGCAGCATGCAGGTAGGCTCAAACAATCCTTCTGATGTGATGAGTGCAGCCTTCTGACGGTCTTCAGGAGAGAGGTCAACTTGCCAGTAGCCAGAAGCCAAGTCCATGGCAGAGAAAAACTTAGAACCTCCAAGGCGTCAAAGAGCGTCATCAATACGTGGTAAGGGATAGGAATCTTTCTTGGTTAGAGAATTCAACCTCCAATAGTCCATCACAATCTGGTGGCCTCCATCCTTTTTCTTTAAGATGAGCAGAGGGGAAGCCCAGGGACTTTGAGAGGGAGCTAGCAGTCCAGCATCCAGCAGTTGTTTGAGCTCCTTAGAAACCTGCACATCTTCCACTTGGCTGCGGCGGTATGGCTTGGCACAAAAGGGGGGAGCATCTCCTGTGTCAATCTGATGAATCACACCTTTGGCTAGCCCATAATCAGTACTATCTTTAGCAAAGATGTCTGAGAATTGGTCTAGTAAATCAAGCACCTCTTTCTGTTGAACCAGGGACAACTGAGGGAAGTCTTGGGCAGTGAACAGAGATAGGACTTGAGGCTTGTCTTTGGGTAGGTTAAAGTCTTGAAACGTTCCAAAAGGGTGAAGAGACAAGACGTCAGGAGCATTTAACAACTTTCCGTAACCAACAACCTGTCCTCTGGATACAGTCATAGGAAGCGCAGTAAGGTTGGCAACTAGTAATTGAACGGGATCCTTGTGGGAAACGTCTAGAATTCCAGGACAAAGGTAAGGCTTGTTCCGCCCCAGCAAAGGAGGGGAGTACAGCTCTAAGAAAGTCCGTTCAGGTAGTTCATATGATATCTGGGAGTCCAGGATAGCCTGAGAGCCTGGGGGATGGTGACAGCAGACGTAGCCATGAGAGGGATTCCTTCAGTTGCAGGACAAGCCATGGGAGGACACTTCATGTTGGTGGAATGGGTTTGGTATTTTAGGGTGAAAACTCCAGTGGGGTACTCCAGAGTACATGTCTTCAAACGTTTACCAGGAACTTTGATTGGCTCCTCAAAGATCAGAGGGACTTTGTACCCTAGGATAGAAAGATAACCATCCTTTAGGTTGATGATCCCATTATATTCCCAAAGGAACTGGGTACCAACCAAAAGGTCATAGCTCTCATTTTCTAGAACAACAGCCGGCGCAGCCAACAGGAGTTTACCAAATTGCATTGGTAAGGCAGAGTACGCACCAATGGCGCAAGTCATGGAGAGACCAGCGGTGCCATAGGATTGATGGTAGTTGAGATCAGGGGCCAGCTTAAGTTTCTTCACCAGTTTAGAAGAAACAACGTTGACCGGAGAACCGGTGTCCAGGACAGCTTTGATCTTGACTTTTTGGATAGATATCTCTACTTGGGTGGTGGTGCGTCCAAAGGGTGGCAGAACAGCCAAGATATCCTGTGCCTCAGCTAGTTCCTTGTCCCATTTCTCAATCATGCATTGTAGTCCCGGAAACTCCTTATATACAGTTTGGAGAGGGAGTGAGACAGATACATTCTTGAAAACAGCGTCTGCAACTTCAGCGGCTTCCTCTGATGATTCCACTAATACAGGGGACCGTTTTGCCTGAGTAAGATAAGGGCGGGAGACAACCGCTTTGGCTTCAGACAAGGGCTTGGTGGTAGTTGTAGTCTTCCCAGATTGTAGCTTGTAGGGAACTGCAATAGTCTCAGGGACAGCAAGAACAGAATACCTATATGCATCATGGTCTTCAACATCAGATTCATCCACATCAGAATCATCAGAAATGTCATGGAACAGGAGGAGGATAGGAGGAGCTTCATCATCAGCAGGCTCAGAGTCAGTAGCAGGCGGAGGTGTAGAAGGAGACTGGGAAGAATTGTCAACCAAGAGCGTCTCCGCCTCTAGGTTGACTGTTCTTTTCCCGACTGATCCTTGGGATCAGCTCCTTCAACCCGCGGATTGGTGCAGACGCAAGAGTGGTGGCCTATCTGACCGCAGTTGTGGCAACCCTGACGTCGAGGAGGATTTTGAGAGTTCATGGTGAGGATACAAGGACCGCAAGAAGAGGAGCCAGAGTTGGAAGCGGCACAACTCTCCCAAACAACTGCCCCAGAATGGGTAAGATGCATGTCTTGTAGCAGTGTCTTTATACTTTTCATGGAGGACAGCATAGCCTTGTGGGCTTTGAAATGAAGACACAGGAGTTGATTCACCTTGAGGGCTTGGGCGCAGGCCATATACGCTTCATGCGCCGTCAATTGTCTGCTTGTTATTAATTGTTGTCCCTCCATGTAAAATCTGTCTGCAAATTCAGCTAACGTCTCTTTGGGCTTGAATGATATATGCATGAAAGCATCCTTTTTCACCTCCAAGCTAAGATCACCACCAAACTTGTCAATCAGGAGCTGTTTCATGTCTTCCCAGGTCTCAATGGTGGGCAGCTCTGGTACAACTACCTCTTGACAGGTTGGGTGCAGGCAAGTTAGAATGTGTTCCTTTTTAACCTCATCTGATGCTTGTCTCATGGCAGTCTCATAAATAGTTAAGAAAGCTGCAATAGTCGAGGTTTTGGGATCAAAGACTTGCTTAAAAGTAGGCTTGAAGTGTGCCTCGGGAGCTGGACCACCATTGCTGCTATCAAGTACATTTATGCGCGGGGAGAACTCAGCTTCAGATTTGGAGGGGGGTTGTCTAGCCCATAGTTGTCAAACACTTTCTTCAAGGGTTATCAGAGTCTCGGTGGTTCTGGCACCCGTAGTGTTGGCTAGAGTGGTCTGTTGTTCAGTAACATCTAGGCGTTGTCCTTGGGTAGTGACAACAGTGGAGAGCTCAGCCAGCCGCAAAGTAAGGGATGGCCCCACTGATAGGCAAGGGGCAAATCTGTTGTTTACCAAATCAATCAGCTCACTCATCTCCTGTACGTCTCTGTCCAACTCAGTCTGGTCTTGTTTCAAATGGTCCACCTCATTAGCTAGGGCAATCAACTCTCTGGCACAGTGGATTTGAGGAGCCCCTGCCAAACCAGGACAACAGCCATCCTCCTTGTTAACCCCAAGTGGGCTAGCAGCGGCCGTCACTACCTCACGTAAAGCAGCAACTTCTTGCTGTAGTTCAGCAACCTGAGCAGTCAGCGCAAGAACCTGGGGGTCAGGTTGAGGCATTTCAGTAGGACGTCCTTGGCTACAAGTGGAAGCGCGTAATTCCTGGATGGCCTCCCAGATTTTCTGCTCTCTGTCCACCAGATCATCAGCAGGAGGAGAAGGCAGAACATCAGGTTTGGGAGTGGACAGCTCATTCACCTGACTCTGAAGTTTGGCTATAGCAGCAGCAGTGGTAGCTCTCTCTTGATCAAATTCTGCACTGAGTTCATTTAGACCTTGGGCGGCAAGGTCAGCTACCTGTTGCAATTGCTCAAAGGAATAGACACTAAATGCATTGAGCTGTTGCACTAGGCGCTCAAAGTTGGAGAGATAAGCGTTTAGGGTGGAGTCTACTTGAGTTTGCCAGGGTTGTTCTAACTGGTGAAACTCATGTAGTTGCTCCCTAACGTACTCAGGGATGGACTGGCGCATTTGCTTGATGGAATTGACTAAACGTGTTTGAGAGGTGACCAAATCACGCTGATTATCAGATACCAGGGAGAACAGGGAATGGATCCACTGTTGGTAGGCAGCAAACTGGTCCCAATGATGGGTAACAGCTGCTTGTAGAGACAAGATTTCTTGAACGTGGAGTCCCAACACCATCTGGTGGTGGGCCAAGGCAGGCTGTACAAAGGATGACAGCAGGTGATCAGCGGAGCCAGCCGCTGAGAGGAGATGTTGTGGGAACTGAGGGGCCACAATTAACTCATAATATTTGGCACGGCTAAACTGTAGCTGAAGGCAAGGGATGGCCCCGTCCCGAGCTATCCCAAGGGCTACCGCCATGACTTGTTCCAAGTCAGGGGTACCCATAGGGTAAGCAACTAAGCAGGGACCATTCCCAAGGTTCAATACAGTAGGGACAATAGGCAGGTTGGCAATGTCTTCCTCAATAGGAGGGCTGGTAATTTCAGGCGAGGTTGACTCCCAAATAGGCGGAGGCAAGGGACCTGCAAACGTAGATGCAAAAGGGATAACCAAGGGGCTTACAGCCCCTGTAGTGAGCACCATTTTTGTTGTGTTCTGAGGCGCGGCACAGACACACAACGGGGAATCCTAACCTTAGGATTGGATTTGTACTAAGTCTTGGTTAGATGACAGGGAAGGCAATTGTGTTTACCTTGCGGCCCTGGATGAATAATCTCTACTAGGCGTGGCTAGAGAGAGGCGCAGAAGTACAGAAGACACAAAGACAAAAATGTGAATAGAACTTAATTTTATTGGTGAATATGGAAATGGAATATATAGTGGTTGAGAATACCACAAAACACTACCAGGACAGTAGGATCACTTGCCACAAGCATGAGTGGGGCAAGTGAGTTGCTGCAGAGTCAGGAAACCAAACAATCATATTTCCTGAAGCAGAAGCCAGTTCATTTTGAGAGTCAAAAGCAAAAGCAAGAGATTTGTCTTTAAAATGGCCCACCAAAGGCAAAATCAAAACATGGTGAATGCCGTTATTCACAACATTCCAAATCAGGGTTGCCATCCTGATTGGTTAGTTGACGGGCAGCTTGTGCAGGGGTGGGTGTGGGAGCAGGGGCAGAGCTAGACGCTAAGTGACTCTCAAACAAGTCAAAGCCATAGGGGTTGGTGGTAAGGTACAGGTCAGCTTCCTCATTACCCGCCTCAAAGGCTTGGGTGTAAACGGGTGCCTCTACGTTCTGAGCCTTGCCTCCATTGAAGCTGGCTTGGCTGCTGCTGGATTGGCTGCTGGCGCCGTTAAAGATGTTGTTATTAAAAACCATTGTAAAAAACCTAGGATAAAATCACATAAAGTAGAAATTTTAAAATTCAATGAATTATTTTTATTGTAATCTCAAGTCCATATTTGGAAGGTTCTCAAAACCTTTTATAAAAATCTGGAGCCATGAAAATGGATAAAATGCCTCTGGTCCTAAATTGGATAGCTGTTGATTGGCTGTTAAATTGATAGTTTTCTATTTTAGGCTACTCATACTACACATCTTGTGTGAGTTCATTTTGTTTTGTGCTTGTGTAATCTTGCTTCTAGATTGCTCCAATTTTGTTTCATTTTGGTCCTTCTGTTGGTGCCTCATATGAATTCTGCTTGGATTATAATATACTCCAGAATAGCATCCATCCATTTCAGTTGTTGTGTCAGTTCATTTTGTTTGTGGTTTGAACTACACCGCTTGATGTTTGATATAATTTTGTATGATGGGCTAGTGAAATTTCATTTTTGGTTTGAAAGTTCATTTATTAACCAAAAATATTTAAATTAATTAAATCCTGAATCTCACGCAACTTGGATTTTGTTTAAATCTGAAATCATTTTGTTTAAATATGAAGAATTTTTGCTTGTCACCATAGCTTTTAAAACTACTGTAGTTGCAACCCAAAGTAAGGTCTTTTTAATAGGCGTTGGGATACCAATTGCCTGTGAGGACACTGTTTGACGCCAGTAGAGGGACTGCTGGGCCAGAGGGTAGTGCTCATCATAGGATGGGTGCCAACTTGATTTCATTGGATAAAGATCAACCTAGCAAGGACCTAGGGCTGGAATTTGGCATCATGGAACCCACCAAGCCTGTAAGGGTAATATAGAGTACACTGAACATCTGGGTAGACATGATGTTGCCATTGGCAGAAATTTCTTGCAGGCAGCCAGGCAGCAGGGTAAGAGGTGGGGCCATTGGTACCAGGTATGTGAGCAGGTATCTATAATTACCACGGAATAACCTTAGAGGAACAGTATACTGCTTTCCTTAATGGCTGATTGTTTCTGTGACTCTAGTTCTGGCCAAGGGGTCAGAGAGAAATATATTCTCCAGGATGAACTCAGAATAGGCTGGGTTTGGAGGGTAATTGGTGAAATTTACTGATCTAAAGAATGCTCCAGTTGGACAGAATAACACAGGCAGGGGGTCTGCAGTATGAGTGGTGGGGGCCTATTTGCCCGCAGTACTGGAGTAGATATGATAGAATACTAAAACCAGATAAGTTAAAACTTGTGTGAACCAAAGGTTCATTTAAACTTTATTATCAGAATGAAAATACCACTTTTCTCATCATAGCAGGGTCTTTATACTATTAAAATTTGTGTCTACAAAATTTGCGGGCTTTATGTCCATGGAAATTCTTTCAATCAGACTTTGACATTTGGGGGAGGCTTCACAGGCGTCTAATTCTGGGTTGGCTGGTGCTGGAGAATAGAAGTGGTGGCACTTTATTTATATGTCTCTATTCCCTATATCACACGGCCTGGCCAAATACATTAATGATTTGGTGCTAGGGACTGATATCAACTGAAGCTTATTGGAGGGTTTAATCCCAGGTATTGTCTTAACCTCCTTTTTGCAAGCAACAACTTCTGTGTAGGTCAGGGTCTTATGGGATGTGCATTTGACTATGGCCAATGCTCTATTAGGGAAAACTTCTTGGCTTAGTGGGTGGGTCATCAAACATCCTTCAGACTCAAGCCCAAAAAATGTGGATGGCCAGCCCTTTGGCTCTCTTGGCTAGCGGGCTGTATTACCTGGGGACCAGGGTTTGATTCTTGGATTTGACTTGTTTAATGTTAGAATCAAAATGTCATTCATGAAAATGGGAGTTTAACTAAAAGGCCATAGCTAGGGTTAGGGCAGATATGATCTGGTGGCTGATTTATAACAAATTACTCATGCAGATAAATTTGGCTCTGATCCCAGAAAAATTGCAGCCTGTCCATTTTTCTGGAATCAGAGCCTTGTTGGTATCACTGGCGGAAGATCTGTCTTGGATCTTACCACATGTATAAATGGATTGGATAAGGTCGGCTACACTTTGATTTTTAAAGTTAAATGAAAATATAAATCTTCAGAAAATTATTTAAAGTTTTATTTGTAAAATACATGATATTTTTTGATTCATTATTTGAATTGCCACACCCTTTGGTTGTACTAGTGGAAAATCTACCAGATGCCAAGTAGGTGGCGCTGGATTCTGGAGGAAGAAAGCCTTCTCCTAGATCCTTTTTAGGAAAAGTTAGATTCCCAAGTTAGAGAAATCTGCAATTCCTGAAAGGATCTAATTCGGATGCCTAAATTCAGGCAAGCATCATAATTGGAGAAGATTTTGTCCACCACAACCCTAGCCATGATCTTCCCAGCCAACCTGGGATGCGCAGTAGGCATCTGGGGTATGATTGGAGGGATTTTTTGGTGAGTTTATATGTAGGGGCAGTCTAGTTGGTGGCAGAGCGGGTAAATTACTGGATGTTTCTGGAAAGAGTATTGGGAGTATGTTTGGAAGTCCTGGATCTTGCGGATGATCTTGGCGAGGGTGCGAAACTTGTCGAATTTGATGATCTTCTCGGTTTGGAGGCTGCTGGTGATGAAGGTGGGGAGTTCAAACGTGTAGGTGATGTCGGAGAGGTAGACGCCGAGGAAGGGGATGGCTGGTCCCTTGATCTGATGGGGAGTCTCTAAAAACTTGTCCATCACGCTGCGGATATGTCCCCAGTTTTTGAGCGGGGAAGCAAATGCCTCCAGCGAGTCCCACGTCTTTTTGAGGGCAGGAGGGAAGTGATTGATGTTGGCGGTTTGAATCCCAAGCACCACTTGCAGCATGGCGCTGTAGTTGCGCATCTCCCGGCACGCGCTGGCAACACGGATGAGATGTGATATCAGTTGCCCTTGGCGTGCTTTGTCCATTGACCATCGTGTCAGCTCACGCGTAAAGTATTGGCACGACAAGTTGAAGCGCTCCACCACGTTGTGGATACTTGGGATTGCCTTGTCATGGGGCCACTTGACTAGATCCTCCCAGATGACGTGGGCCAGCAGCTCCTGTTCTATTATGCAGAGCTGCTCTGCAATCAGCATCGGTGACACATCCATCAATCGGTCATAGGTGCTGGTGTCACGCGGCAGGGATTTTGTGAAGGATATCCGGGCCTTGATTAACAGGGAGCTGAGCTTAGTTCTGCAGCCTTGCGTGGCTGGATGATCATCTTTGGTAACCAGGCCCGGTGTAAACATCAACGAGCTGTGCTTTGCGACACCGCTGCTTTGGTCGCTTGGCTGGTACTGGCGCCTCAGGGTCTGGATGCAGGTGCGGAGCTGCTGAATGATGCGCAAGTCTCTGGCAGACGCCGTCACATGGGGATGCTCCTGCGCCTTTCTGATAAACGCCAGCAGCATTGCCCTGAGCTGGGGGCAGGGGACAAAGTCATTTGTATAGTATCCCACAAGCCACTTGCGGATAATTACGAAGCATCTAATCATTTAGAACAAATGGCATGCGGCTGTATACCTGACCCTGGCCACCAGGTGCTCGTCTTTGTCGCCATCCACTCCCCAGTCAAATCTCGCTATCAAAGCACGCCCCAACTGGAGCGGGGTAGCAAACATGCGGTACGTCAGCAGCAAATCATCCAGCAGATCCTCGTCAATGTTGGTAGTCAATTCTACAACCAGCTGGGTTAGGAAAGCGCCCAAGCCCCCATCAGCGGCAGTTCATGCGGGGAGCTCTTGCTATCCACAAGTGTAATGGTGTTGCGCTTTACTGGTTCAGTGTCTAAGGGATGATGGCTGCTATGCTCACGCGTGCTGTTTAGCATGTCTACATAGCTCTCAGTTATCAGGCCAGGGGAATCTTCGGGCGTAGAGACTAGAGTGTCAAAGGTGGAGCGGGAGCTTGCCAAGGTGATATCATCTAGTATTGTTACAGAGTTCCTTTCTGGTGGCCGCAGACTGTTGAGGCTGCGGGCTATCCTTAGCAGCGTCTGTTTGCGTTTCTCTAGCATGGTAACGTGTTACCCTTGAAAGGGAAGCAATGTATAGATTTGGTTTTGCGATAGCTGATGCGTAGTACTTGCCATAATGTCCATTGCAGCCACATCTGCTTATAAACCCCAAACACACATCCTGTCTATCCCACTGGCTAGCGTATGCAACCGACTCTTGCCTTGGTTTCACTTGCAAGGATCCATCCATTGCCGTTGGGCATCTTTGACCCAATCTCCCTCGCTTGACTTTGGAAGGCCCTCCCCACTAAAATCACCATTCTTACAACTGCCTTAAAATGCGCTTCACATTCCGCTGTACCAACGCAGTTTAAACTGTTAAAAATCAATGTTTATACCAAGCACACTCCACTTGTATTGATTAAGCTTCAACACATGCCGATCACTACTCTCCTAATGATCAAGCCCAATACTCCAACCGAGCGTAAACATGCCGTCACAACCAAGGACTTTAACCGTTTATCTCCAAATCTGCCAACGTTATTTTATGGGGTTGCGAAGGAAATTCCTAAATCCATACATCTGATCCTCAATTAAATATCATGCATATCCTAGTTCAACCAATGAAAGATTAATCCACTAATAAAAATTAAGTATCATGCATATCCTAGTTCAATCAATGAAATATTAATCCACCAATAAAAATTAAATATCATGCATATCCTAGTTCAACCAATGAAAGATTGATCCACCAATAAAAATTAAATATCATACATATCCTAGTTCAACCAATGAATTTTTAATCACCGATAAAAATTAAATATCATACATATCCTAATTCAACCAATGAAAGATTGATCCACCAATAAAAATTAAATATCTTACATATCCTAGTTCAACCAATGAATTTTTAATCACCGATAAAAATTAAATATCATACATATCCTAATTCAACCAATGAAAGATTAATCCACCAATAAAAATTAAATATCTTACATATCCTAGTTCAACCAATGAATTTTTAATCACCGATAAAAATTAAATATCATACATATCCTAATTCAACCAATGAAAGATTAATCCACCAATAAAAATTAAATATCTTACATATCCTAATTCAACCAATGAATTTTTAATCACCGATAAAAAATTAAATATTATTGCAACATCTATGATTACTCTCTCTTGGGGAAGTAATTTCCTGAATGATTCCCAATTAATAATGAAGTTGGTGGCATTCTTATCAGCCACCCATCTTATACAGGATCAACCCTTTCATGTCCTAAATGAAACATTACTTGGACTAGCCCTATGGCTACCATGATATCATAACTGTGCTGTATTAGCAGAGTTACACCATGAAAATTGATTAAAAACTAGATGATTATCTTTATTGAGATCTGGGAATTATATAGCTGGCGTGAATCATTATAGGAGTAACAAGATTGTGACAATCAGTTAGTTGGATTGAACAGGGGGTGGTGTGATTCTTGTGATTAGTGAACTGCCAAATCAAGCTGTCTGCCAATTTGGGGTTGTTACTGGTTCTTGTTGCTGCATTTAGTAATTTGAGTTGACTTCCACATTTGGCTACAGTTAATGGGGAAGTTGGTTTGGGGGCCACATAATCTATTTTGCGGAACTTTGCTGGGAGATCAACCCCGTTGTTTTGACACCCCGGGCCAAAGGTCAGCCTCCTCTGTTAAAAGATGTTCTGGAAGGTCACCAGGGGCACAGTTTTCATACTCTACCAGCTGCTGTTTGATTTATGGAATGATGGTCCCATGTTGTTTTGGATGGGCCTTGCATGGGCAGAGTCTGTCACAGTACAAGACTTTGTCTTGTTTTCTTTTGCCCAATCCTTGTACCAGGAAAATTATTGTTGTCATTTACCTTTAGAACAATATTGGTCCCTACTTTCTTAGGTTGTAGTTTACTCTTGTCCGTATTCATTACCCAGACCTTGTCACCAACTTCATGTCTGTCTTTCAGAGGGACAAATATATTTTGTAGTTGTTTTCTCTCTCTGTCTTCTTGACCATTGTTGGTGCAGAGTACCTGGGGGTCTGTTCTGTGTAGGACCTGACTTGGTATTCCCACTTTGGCCCTGTGAGGGCTTGAACAATGTTTGGCTGTGTAACATAAACTAGTTCAAAGAGGCTCTTCCCAGTGGATCTGTTCACTTGGGTACAGCGCACAAGGAGGGTGTTTGCTAACTGGTTTGGCCAATTCTCAGGGTTTTCAGTAGTAAGCTTGGCAAGGGCTTTCACTAAGCTGCTATTTAATTGCTTGAACCTGCCATTAGCCTGGCGGTGATAGGGAGTTATTACTGTATGTTTAACACCCTGTTTTGTGAGATATACATTGGTGTTGTTAGAGGTTAGTTCTTTGCCTCTGTCTGTAATCAGCAATTCTGGCTTTCAAAATTTGCTGATGATGTCAGGAACCCAGGCTTAGGCAGCCGGCCCGTCAGTTTCAGGGATCACTCAGGCCATGTTTTTGCAGGTAAAAACCACCACAAGAGAGGAGCTAACTTAAAAAAGTAGGAGAAAGACGTTCCCACCCAGGACCACGGGCCAGCGGCTGGGATTATAATGTCAATCACCCCTGTGAGGGTGATGTACGCAATCCCAAGTAGCTTGCCAGTGTGATTGGTTAGGAGGTTGGGTGAGGAGGTGAACATTGGCTTGGGGGCCACAGGTGGTTCCATGTGGAGTTTATAGGCAGGAAGATAGTTGAATTTGCCTCTAAACAACTTGGGAGTTGAGAAAATCCATGGGCCTTGGCGGTTGCATCTGACAGCTGATTGTATCTGGGCCAGGGGATCAAGTTTAAGTATTCTTTCTGGGGTATAGTCCTTGTATTTGGGCTTCAGAGTATATTCTGTGAAATAGACTGGGCCAAAGGGAGCACCTGGAGGACAGAAATTGACAGGCAGTGGGACAGGAGGACCAGAAGATCTGGAGCTGATTTGGTAGATGGCAAATACAATAAATGGTAATAACTATGTGAGCCAAACTAACATAACCTTTATTTAAAAATGGCAATAAGGTTGGAGCACTGAGTCTATAGGCCTATATATCATCCTGCCTCCAAACTTAGTATTTTCCAAAAGGGCTTCATCAAAATATTGGGAAAAGTGAAGGCAGGTGGCCAGGACGCCCGGGTACAGGAGCAGCAAAATGGCACCTTGGATGGGTGTTCTCTCATTGGTTGGAATGCCCAAATTGGTTATCTGATTTTCTTGATTTTGGGCTGCAGTCATGGGGTCAGGCCTGAAGCCTGTGTTTTCCTCTGGTAACTGAATTTGATTGGTTACCCAAGAGGTCTTCAAGTTCATGAAGTTCACAGAGGAACCTTCTATTCCTTCATTAGGCAAGTTGAGAAGCTCCTCCTTAGGTATTATCATACTCAATCCTGCACTGGTATTCTGACTTTGGGACTTAGCAGGAGCTTCAACTTGTGGGGGCTCAGTCTCAGAAAAACATGGGCAGGCAGCCCCTTGGTCCCTAGGGCAGGCAGCCCGCAGGGATTCAGGGTTAGGATTTTAAATCCCGCCCTTGGGTCCAGATTTTGAGGTTGAAATAATTGTCAATCCTGACAGATGATTTCTTTGCCTATGAATCTGTACATGTTAATACCAGTGTTGGCTTTGAAAGCCTGCACTACTGATCATCATGTGGCAAAGTCAATAGTGGTGATTATGTATTTCATATTGTTGCTCTTTCCTGGAATGTGTGTCAGGGAATTCTCCCCTAACTACCAGAATGGTGATTCTATTAGTCATATTGTCATTGGTGATAATGACAATCCACATCCTCTCAACAACAACTTTATGATACAGACCATTTTTGAAAAGAGTTCCCTGGACGGGATTCAAACTCCAGACCACTCTGGCTACATTGTTGTTAATGTTAGAAAGGCTTTAAAAGTTAATTTACTTTTTTATAAGGTTTCTATTCACTTGCTTTACGCTTCCAAACGTGGCTTTGCTTCTGCAAGTGTTAGTAGTTTATCAAAACATGTCACTTACTGCTCAAAAGCTGATTGGTTGCCTACCTCTTCCTTGCTGCTCTTGGATCCACTGAATTTAGATTTTAATATGACTCTGTACTTGATCTTCCTTTATCTTAAGCTTATTAACCGCTTAATTGACTCTATTTTTGTGGCTGCCTCCTGGTACTTCTTCTGTAACCATATAATTAGACATATCATTGATGTACATGTAAAACAGGTAGTATTTTTAATCATCAGTTTCATGAAAGTCTCTGGCCAATTGCCTTATATCCCATTAGCCTCTTTAATATCCCAGCCTCTGTTGTGGGGTATTTAAGGGATCAGTTTTTATCATTCATACTTTTTCCAATAATAAAGCTATTCTTCTATTCTAAGCTTGTATACACTTTTCCTCTTGCACCCTCCTCTTTTCAAAACCATGAAAGGAAGACTATTCCTGTTCTGGTTTCTAGTTCTTTGCCTTCCTGTGACATTGGCCCTCAACAATCCAACTCCTAAAACAGACTGGCACAATTCTTCTCCTGATGACTCCCATCAGAAGGAGTCCCTGGCAAATGGTTGGTTCAAGTATCCTTCTGGTCATTGGAGAAGAAAGTTCCAGTATGGCTGGTCCACAACTCTTCCTCCTCTGGGTGAACCTTCATTGGTGAGACCAAATGCTTCCTTCTACCTGTTATCCTATCTGGTAGGTTATTACTTGTTGGGTAGATTCAGCTCCATGATGGGTTGTTTTGCCTTTCTAGGGCACTTCAGTCACTTAGCCATGATTACACTCCCTATTAGTTTGGTTATTGCAGAGCTCAACTTAGGGGCCTTGGCTCATCAGATTGGGAACTTGTTCCCTCTCAAACAGGCCCCTGAAAATGTGGCCTACAATGTCTAGCTCACATACCTTGAAAGTCAACTGTGTTAGAGTGAAATGGTATGCTGCCTGATTCAAGGAAATACAATGAGGATATAATAAACAAATTGTGAGTTGCTTGATAAGAAGTAGGCCAAATCAGGAGGACAGCTTCAGCATCTTGGAGCCAGTGGCAGTGTAGCAGAAGATGGTGGTGAAAATTGTCAGTGTGTAAATGATTTGCAGAGGTAAATCAGAAAAAGAATCCAGAGGCAACAGCATGTAAAGGGCGGGCCAGGATGCAGCCATGGAATTGATGGCAACCTTGACCATAACCAAAGCTAATTGTTCAAGGACTAGGCCAAACAGCCCCAGGTGAGCCAAAATTTTTGGAAAAACTCTCTTTTATTTCAGTGTAAATAAGCTATCTAGAAAAAAGTTTCTAGAGGGGAATGAGAAAGTCTTAAGGGAGTTCAGGATGGGGGTGGGAGGGTTTCACAACATCTGATTGGTTGGCAAGAATATTTTTGGCAGTGGGGGAGCCTGCATTGGAATTCAAGTCAATGACGTCATAAGTTGAAAAATTCCAGCAACCAGCAGGTCAAGCGCTGCCATCTCCAAATAGCATATAAGGCGTAATTTTCTTATCATAATTATTTGGATAAAAATATGGCAGATCCAGATTTTCCAGGGCTATTTGAGCAACCCCAGCTTTGACCCATTTTTTTCAATGACAGAATTTAAATTTTCCTTTTCTCTGAAGGGTTTGGTGGCAGTTCTTTGCTGGTTTCTGATCTTACAAGGGTGTACTATCCCTTCCACTTGATTTTTTACCGTAAAAACTGTTTGGATGAGTAGTACTGACTTGGGGGTGTGTGCTCTTGGAAAACATTTCCCAAAAATCACATTGTTGGAGTACTTTGTGGATGTTCCTGTATAAGGTAGGCCACCATGTTTTGTATTTCAAGAGCTTGTATAGGTTCCTACTTTTGGTGTGCCCAAGGTCTCTGTGCTAATGTGAAATAGTGTTCACTCTTTGATGTGTGAGCATTTAGGGCATAGTTATCTTGTTTGGCATCTTACAGAGTGATGTTTTATATACATTAGTAAGCATGTGTTTGTTCTTGATTACAGTATTGTGTGCAATATCTGTGGTACTAAGGGGAAGCCTCTGTCCTTATTCTGTAGCACCAGGAGCGGCTAATCAGGGTCTAATCCATTCTGTCTCTTTGAGGATTGCACATAAAGTTGTGATAAAGCATCTGTGGTAACTAGCTCTTGTCCAGATTTGTAATGGATGTTTATGTTGAATCTTTCAAGGAACACCATTCATTGCACTTGACTGCAAGAGAGGGTTGCTTGCATCTTGAAATAGATAAGTGACTTATGGTATGTGAGAGCTTTAAACTATTCCTTTCTATTGAGATAACAGCATTATTTTACTAGGCAATGTACAATAGCCAGTAGTTCCTTGGTGTGGATGGGATAGTGACATTTGCCATCTGTTAATTTGCAGGACTTGTACGCCACTAGTAGAAACTCCCCAGTGTCAGTCTTGATCAAAAGTATGGCTTCTATAGATGTGTCTGAGGTGTTTGTTTCCATTAGGTGGTCCCCATCTATTTTGGGGTATTGCAAAATGAGAACTGACACTAGTTTTCCCTTAAGGCAGCAAAAAACAGAGATCTCACCAAGGGGCCCAAAAAAACTTGGATTTGATACATGTGATGGCAAACAAGGGGGCTGTTAATATTCCACAGTCAGTAATGAACTGGTGAACATAAGCTATCATGCCCAGTAACGTTCTAAGTTCCCCTTTGTCCTTGGGGGAGGCATCTTGCAGATGGCTTAAATCTTTTGTTCATTGGGATTGATGTCATTCTTAGACACTATATGCCCTAGGAAGGGTAACTGTTTGCAATAGAATTGACATTTTGACAACTTGGTTAAAAGCTTGTGCTATTTCAGAGTAGCAAACACTGCCTCTAGGTATTTATAATGTTGTTCTACTATCAGGATATAGACACTGATGCCGTCCAGATACACAAGGGTGTGCTTCCCAATGTTAGGGGCAAACACCTTGTTCATGAATGTGAAAAAAGTTGAGGGCATATTAGTCATTCCAAAATTAAAAACAACACACTCATATGACCCATAGTTAGTTTAGAAAGCGGTCTTTAGAATATATTTCTCTTTGAGTTGGATCTGGTTGTGTACAGCTTTCAAGTTGATAAAGAAGAAAACAGTTGTGCCACCCAGAGTGCTAAAAAAATAATTGATGAGTGGTAATGGGTAGGAATTTCTTATAATGTTTTTATTCAGGACTCTGTAATCAGTGACTAGTCTCAGAGAACCTACTTTCTTTGTCACAAAGAATACAGCAGCCCCAAAGAATGACTATGATGGTCTTATGAGGCCCTTTTCTAGGGCCTCCTTAAGGTAGGAACAGAGCACATTATCCTCGTTTAGGGTGAGGCAGTAGAAAGGGTGTGCTTTGGGTACCACTTCTTTGAGTTTTATGGAGTGTTGTATGTGCTTTTCAGGGGGAATCCTGGTAGGGCTTGAAGATTTCTGGGTGTTAGACAACTATCTCTTGGTCTTGTGACGTGATAGTGTCTTGCTTGTCTTTGAAGTGTATTAATTTTTATTGACATAAGTCCCAGTCAATTGCTATAAGGTCTTCCTTCTCTTTTTGGGTCTTTGTTATACGCACAAACATGTGATCTCTTAAAAGTTGGCCCATAGTATCTGGGTAAATTCAGTAGTTGATGTCTTCCTGTTTGATGGTCAAACCTGATGTGGCCCAGTCTATGTGGGGATTATTTTTTTTCAGCCAATCCAAACCAAGTACTACATCAAAGCAATGAAGTTCAATAACAGGTCCTTGGATGGTGGAATAGAGGTTCTCTAGTGTGATGGAAAAGGGGGCAGTCTCCCAGATAATAGCAATGTAGTGTTCATCAGCTAAAGCCACATTCTTAATCCACTAAGGATTAGTAGCTAATTTGAACTTGTCCATGAAGTTGCTGTTAACAAGGGTACAATCTGCGCCTGGGTCCAAGAGTGCTAAATCTGTGTAACTTTGAAAATGGAAAGGATAAAACATCAATTTATTGGGGTGTTTGACAATTTTGTAGAGCTCTGATTCTCTTGAAGGGACCTGATTCATTGTGCACTAGTCTACATCTTCAGGTTGATACATGTCATCAGGAAAGGCTGATGGCCTTTGAGGAGAGCTTGGCTTGCTTATTGCTCTCCCCAGGATTTTCCCTCATCCTGATTTTCTTGGGTTCTGGTGACTCTAAAGTGAGTGCTGTTGGATTGACCATTTTTCTCATTACTATGGCCATTGGAAGTATAAGGTTTGTTGTTTGTGTTGAAGCTGTTGCCAGGTGGAGGGAGATTAGAGTGTCCTGGGGGTGAGGGTATTTAGGTCTCTCTCTTTCCCCAGTCTGCACCTTGTGGAGTGCATTAGAGGTTTGTTCCGTTTTCTCTACCTCACAGTACAGACTTTGAAGGTTGGTTACTTGGTCTAAGTTGACGTGTATAATTACGTGAGGGTTGAGGGTGCCATATTACATAAGGTGTGTGGCTGGGTTGTCAAAAGCCATTTCCAACAACACGCACAGGCTCAGCTCCTTGTAGGCCCTTGTTAACTCTTTCACTGTACCAATTTGCGTCAAGTTATTCACCTGGCAGATAATCATGAGGGCTGTATCCTTCATAAAAATTCTGACCAAGAAGTCTTGCTTGAAGGTCTTCCTGTCTTTTTTGCTGTGTTCTTTGTGCCACTTGTTGCATTAAGTGCCTGTGTTGTGGGTCAGGCAAATAGAGATCTCCGCAATCCAGGAGTGAGTTGGGCACTCCATCTGTGTCAGCTTGTCCCAGGCAGACTGGATATATGCTGTGGCATTGTTGTTGTTGGCTCCTGCCAACAATTCCAAGGCAGTGCTACAAAGTTGCTGGGCCACGTGCAAATGCATGATGCTCTTATCATTGGTTAAAGGTGTGGAAGAGGAGCCTGAAAGAACCCTTGCGCTGGCAAGGCATTGAAGGCAGGAACCAGAATTAAAATGTTTTGTTAAATGACATGGTTGTCTGGCATCTTAGTCCCTGGTGTCTAGGGCGTCTAGTCCACAGGGATCCTGGATATAATTCTTTTGTACATTTGTTGACTGCGCAAGTTTGGGGAACAAGAGGAATTTTGAAAAGAAAGGTAGGATGGAGAACCTACCTGTGCTACCAATATTGTGACTGTGCTATTTTAGCAGAGTTACATAGGGAAAATATGATTAGAAACTAGATAATTATTTTTATTGAGATATAGGAATTATATAGTTGGGGTGAATCATAATAAGAGGAACAAGATTGAGACAATCAATCAGTTGGATTGGACAGGGTGGTGGTGTGATCCTTGTCATGAGTGAAGCACCAAATTGAGCTGTCCATCAAGCTGGGATTATCACTGGTTTGTGTTGCTGGATTTAGTAATTTGAGTCAACTTCTGCATTTGGCTATGGGTAATGGGAAAGTTGGTTTGAGGATCACAGAATCTCATGTGAGAAACCTTACCGGGGGTTGACCCCATTGTTTTGACAATGACATACATGGACAGTTTGTGGCTTCTCATGACACTATATAATCCTCTAAATTCATATCAGTATTTATCATTATCTTCTCAAATCCCCCTTTATTTTGTTTTATATCTTTCTTAAAAGTATATACACAACACAAACAATAAAGTGAATATTGATCAGACTTCCAGTTCCAATGGCAGAACCAAAAGTCCTGACACAAAGTAAAAAATTACACGTGAAGAAAACTATAGCTGGATCAAATTTGACTGAAAACCAGCCAGGGAAAAATGATTGATGGGATATCTTCCTGCCCCAGCCAAATGGAGATTTGCTTCCAATCCATCTCTTCTGAAAAGATTTGAAAAGTAACCAAGGCCATCAATTCACGAAAATTAATTTCAAATGCCCACAAAGTATTTATTGGATTTTATAAACCATCTTTATCTCCCATAGCAGAACCCATTTTTCTGGAAACTTGTCCCAGTTTTTATAAAAACTACTTATTTGCACTAACATCCTTTTAAGCACCATAAAATGTACCCTTCTTCTGCCACACTCATTAACCTGTCCCCCAACTGGATTAATTCAAAATTAAATTTAATACCTACTGTTGTAACTGTGCTGTTTTAGCAGAGTTACAAGGGGAAAATGTTTAGAAGCTAGATAATAATATTTATTGAGAGATAGTGATTATATAGTCATTGTGAATCAAGGATAACAGGAACATGATTGTGTTGATCACACGGCTGGATGGTGAAGGGGGTGGCTTGATCCTGGTAATGAGTCAAGCGCCAAAACAAGGTATCCATCATAAAGGATTATCATCTGTTCATGTTGTTGGATTTGACAATTTGAGTTGACTTCCTAGTCTGGCTTTGAGTGACTGGATAATCGGATTGCGGGTCACAAACCTGCTTGTTTGAAACCTTGCTGGCGGATCAAGCCTGCTGTTTCAACACCCCCCCAACTGAAGGTTGGCCTCCTCTGGGGGTAGGTCGTCAGAAGCCCGGGTGCTGTACTGGACTAGTTGTTGTTCTGTGGCGGGCAGGGCAGTT